>MU188215.1:0-28922 GCA_016904865.1 Pissodes strobi | reverse complement strand
GAGCTTTATTTTTTCTGTAGAAGGTTTTCCGATATTCCAAAAGTTTTTGTTTTATAACCACCATTTCTGTATATTTTGAGTACCCTGTATAACTTATCCTTGATTTAATATTGTGAAAGTTAGTTTTTTTCCAAGCATCAACTTTTATCAAGAATACAATTTTCTGTGAAATAAATAATAAAAAAGTTTCCTATGGAAATGGCGCTTAGATCGCTTTTCCCCTGGTGTTTTGTTGTCCTTCATGCTTTTTATGCCTGACTCAATTTTTTCTAGGGTTATATCTTAAAGTTCCTCAGACCCTTGATTCGGTATTACTGGGATTTCCAGGATTCTTGAATGCAGCCATCCTGACTATATAATGTTCTAAAGTATACTCTTCGATGGTTTTTAGGATCTCTTGGTGTTCGTAAATGAAGTGCCCTTGTTTGTTTTTTAACTTGTAAATATTCCTCGTTCCTGCCTTCAACTTTCGTTTTAGAACCTTTAGGCTTTTATTTCGTTCTGTGGTATTATTTACTTCTCTAGTGTTAAAGTTCCCTATGTCTTTCTTATGGTCCCTTAAATGTCTTTGTTTAAACTTCTTAGCTCTGTTGTGTGTTTCGTTTTTAATTGAGGTTTCTTTACTCAAGGGTAATCAAATACATGCAAATTAAAGTGACATGAGTAAATTGCCCTTAATTTCAAAAATTCGTCAAAATAGTTTTGCAAAAAATTGTCTGGAAATAATGATTATGTCAAGATAGGAAGCTATGGCCTATTTTTTGAATAGCCTTCGTAAAAATGTGAAGTTTATATATTAATGTAATACATATGATGTTAAATAGATAACCACCTTGTATACGTTAATTTGATAGACCAAAATGCGCGATAGAAATTAAAAAAAATAATAATACGAGGGCCGTTAAAAATTTGCTCGAGAAAAATTGATAGTGGTAATATGTCATGGTTTAATATCTGGAAATATAATTTATTCTGCTCAACTTTTCCAAATGCTAATTTGACGTTTCTTTTTTAATTGAGGTTAATTTACTCATGAGGAATCAAATACATGCAAATTAAAGGGACCGGAGTAAATTGCCCTTAATTTAAAAATTCATCAAAATGGTTATACAACACGTGGTGTGGAATTAATGATTATGTCAAGATGTGAAGCTATAGTCTATCTTTTGAATAGCCCTCATAAAACTTTAATTTAAAATTTATGTGTTAATGTAAAAGATATGACGCTAAAAAGATAGCCACTTTGTATGCGTTAATTTGATAGATCAAAATGCACGAGAGAAATTTAAAAAAAGGTCCTAGTGGACTGTAATTTAATTTTCTTCGCCGAAGTTCACAGCTTTCTAGCAGTTTTATTTTTGAAAGTAATTGCCAAAAGTTTAATCTATTGTTTGATATATTAGATAAATCCCTTTCTGGACATGCGGTTAAGGGTTCCTCTATTAAAAGCTGAGCCGGTGTTAAACAGTGTAAATCGGTAGGATCACAAGAAACGGGAAATGGGGCCTTGAATTTAAAATAGCCTCTATTTGTGCTAAAACAGTTGTCATTTTTCCTCAAAGGTCAGAAACAGATTACCTAGTATCCGACGAAGGTGATATTTTGTGAATTTGATCCCCACTTCCCACAATTAATTCACAAATTCAATGAGGACTGGCCGATGGAATAAAACGCCACTGTATTTCCCTATCTGCCAAAAAATTGTCAACGGTGTTTAAATTGGGTTTAGATTTAAAAAATAAATATACCTCTTTAAGTGCATTATTATCCCCTTGAAAATTCGTAGCATTATCACTATAAATAGTATCGGACATACCTTTCTAGCAATAAAACGTTTAAGTGTTATTAATAAAGGCATCTGTGCTCAAACCAATGACTAACTCTATGTGTACGCTTTAGTCACCATACACACACAAAATGCAATATATGCCTTGGTAACAGTTGATTTTCTAAGCCTGAATTGTTTTATTTCAAAGGGCCCACCGAAATCGACGCCCACATACAAAAAGGTCTTGCAATTGAAACTCTGTCCAATGGAAGGGAACCCATTAGTTGATTCGATACCTTTTCCTTGAACCCATAGCAAGCAGTACAAGCCTTAAGACAGATTTAACAGCTACCATACCATGAATCGGCCAAAACCGCAATCTTAAATTTGCCTATACAACTTGAGGACCAGCATGGCACAACTTTTCATGTTCTAACTGAGTAAGAAAATTAACAATGTGGTGTTTACTTGGTAACAAAATTGGAAATTGTTGATTAAAATCTATATTTGCCTTGGATACCATTAACCATAAGAAATCCTTCCTAATCCAAAAATGGATTTAGACATCGTATTCTGCTATTTTTAAGCCCATTTTGTATTGTTTCATCGTCATGAGATGCTAAAAGTTTAATTTCGCTTCCAAAACACTATGATTGGACAATTAGAATAATTTTATGAAGAACACCTTTTAACTCCTCAACTGTAAGAGGCCCGCGAATTCGATTTTTTCCTTACAAACCTTAGACAATATGCTACAGTACTTTTCAACCTGTTGAAATTTGAAAAACTGTGCCATTCAATCAACGGTTGAACCTTTACTTGAGAGAATGCAACTTTTCTCTCTTCTGGTAATGTTTCCATTTTTATCAACTCATTAGAGTCAGAATAAATTATTTCGGAATTTTCAAGAAATGAGGGACCGTGCCACCATAATTTGTTTGACAAAATATTGGAAGCTGACATGCCACGAGATATATAATCTGCAGGATTGTCCCTAGAACATACATGTTTCCACTCCCCACTCCATCTTTATAGTTAATTCGTGTATTTTCGCGACTCTATTGGCGACAAATGTAGTCCATCGTGTTGGTGATGAATTTAACCAAGATAATACAATACTAGAATCTGTCCATAAATAAACCTTTGAAATTTTTAACTGAATTATTGATAAGACCTTGTGCATTAATCTTGCTAAAATCAATGATCCACATAGTTCAAGTCTAGGCATGTTTATAGTTTTTAGTGGAGCTATGCGCGACTTTGAACATATAAACTTTGTTGGCGAGATTTCATTTGAATATAGTGCTTTCACATACACACATGCGCCTTAAGCTGACATCGAAGCATCTGAAAACACATGCAATTGAATCTCAGTTGTCTCAATTGGTTTTAATAACCAACGGAGAATCTTTAAGTTGGATAAATGATGATTTTTATACAAATTAGCACACTTCTGTAAAATAGTAGGTGGCAATTCATCATCTCAATTGATCTTACTAACCCATATTTCTTGCATCAAAATCTTAGCTACAACAACAACTGAACTACTAACCCATTGGAATATTTGTGAGATCCGTGATAAAACCAACCTCTTATGATTTGTTTACTCTTAATCCCTGAACTGGGAAAGACAATATTAAATAAATCTTGACCTATATGCCATCTTAAGTCTGGATCATTCATGTCAAAATGTTTACTATTCTCCTGTATGTCCGCAGAATCCAACAACGACATATCATTGGAAGACCATTTATGCAACTCGAATCCTCAGGCCCTTAACATACTCATTAGATGCCCCTTACTTAAGGGCCTGCCAGAAGAAATCTTTAGATCCTAGACCTTTCTAATGCCTCTGATTTACCATTAGGCCCATAAAGAATATCTTCTACATAACTCTGATCATGTGGTACATCTTTTTAATACCGGTTACCAACACGAACTGAAACGTCCTAAATCTGCACAATATCTCAAACAACTCTGGTTGGACAGGAAAACCTTTTACCACAATGTCATTTAATTCCTTTCCTGATGAAGTTTTGTTTGACGCATCAAACACAACTCGAAGTTTGGTGGTTGTTGCCTCAGACCGTAAAATACTGATCCGCGAAAAATATCCTATGTTTATTTTCCTCAATACCCTAATCAATGAACTTTCCATGCCTCATGGCGACATATTCGTCGATGAATGCCTTATACTCATAAAAAGTTCCCGATTTTTATTAAACCTATTTTCCATTGACTTAAACCTCTTAACAGCTGAATCGACATAATTCCCTAATTTTAAGTAATCGTCATTTTGCGCATAGGCAAATCGACCTGAGAGTTACCGTCCTCTAGCTTTTTATGTGTTTCCATGAACAGGTTCTCACATAATTTATCATCCACTGAGACAAATCTTTTATTACTAACCTCTTCTAATTGCCAAAACCTTGGAATAATTTCATCGATAGTTGGAAAATTGGAAGAAAGTAAATTTAAATTATTATTACTACTCATCACAAAGGGTTTAATAGCACCTCGACAAGAACCTATTGGTGCGTTTCCACCAACTAGCCATCCCAGTTTGCTATTTTAAGGAACTGGCAACCCTGTTCCTGACCTTTTCATTTCTGGATATATTAATTGAAGGTATAAATCCGCTGAAATTAAAATATCAATGTCTGCAGGCCTATAAAAATGTTGATCCGCCAATTCTATACCGGAAGAAATTTGAATTCGCTTAGTATCAACTAACACTTGAGACAACTGACATGTGGCATGTGACAACTGGCTTCGTTTTCAGCTTGATTCGAGGAGAGTACCTGGCACCTCGAAATATCGAAACCGGTCGCAGATGGTATCTTCACTGGTCAGAGTGGTCAGTGAAAATCTAGATCTTATATCAACTTTGTGTTTTCTCAAAAAATAATTAACGGAACGCCGCGCCGTACAGTGATTCCGTTTGCAATTCTGGGACGACAGAAACAACCATATCTAAACAGTCTAAATATGCAATTATATACACAGACAATTTCTCGTTTAAATAGTATAATTTATGATCCAAACTCATAGTATATTGGGCAGCTAAGAACAAACACATCCAGTTTGGGCTATTTACAGTATAAATTGTAATTTTGTTGTGTTTAGACGTTAGAAATTAGTGTTTAAAAATTGAAAATAATATTGAAGGCATGCACTATAAAAATCTGTTTATAACTGTTTTCATTCATTTATGAGTATATATTTTCCTCCGTATTTTTTTTTTATTTTAAAGATGCTTTTACTTGAAAAGTTTGCCTTTTTAAGTTACACATTCTTACTGATTCTATTCAGTTTGCTTACTATTTTATTTTCTAGAAATGCACAGTTTTCATGCCTATTTTCGACTTTTCGGTTTATTTTTTAGAGAGGAGCATAAATATCAGCAGAAACGATCTCTTCGAAAAATTGAGACTGCGGCGGGGTAAGTTTCAAGCAAGCTTACCTGATCAAACATATAGTAAGCTGTATTAGAAGCGAAAATATTATTGGCGATGACGAACAAAAATTACAGGGCGAAATTAATTTCTATTTTTCTGCTTAGAAAATTAAAAGAAAGTCGAAGATTTCTGCCGGATTTCAAGGAGAAAAATAAGGAATGGCTAAAACAGAATTTGTCTTTTTGTAATATAGGCAAGGTTTCTCAAAATCTGAATTAAAAAAAAGCTGTTTTTAGAAGCAGCTAATTAATTATACACAAAAACAAAGAGTTAAGGATTTATGTGTATTGAACTCCCAGGAATTGTTCTGGTCCACAGAAATTAAAGTTCGATCCAATGGTAGAAGGAATGCAGGCTTACATAAAATAAAGTTTTCGCCCAACAAAGCGATTAATGGCTAAAAATGATATTAATATTCCCTATACGGCTGATGAAGTTGTAGCATTATTTATTACGCTTAAACTCACGTGTAGCCGGGATATCGCATTACGATGTTAGCAAAAAAATAAAAGAACTTTACCATCGGATTTTAGAAGCCAAGAAGAAATGTTATCGTTCCCATAGGTATAATTCAACGAATTTCGGCAGTTCGAAAAGAAGTTATTTTAACATTAACTTACAATGGTAAACAGGGTGACTTGAAACATTATGCCCTTGACCCAAACACTTATAACATAGATTGTTAAGTTGGACAATATTTATTTTTTCTGTTAGAGGAATTGCAGAAAATTTGAAATATTTACTCAATCTGTGCCCCTCCCTATTACAAAATTTACATTTGATTTTTTGGTCAGATATATTTTGTTGACTTAAACGTAAAGTTTAAGAAGTTCTACCTTTGTAATCCTTTAATTTTGCAACTTTGGAAGAATCACACTGAAGCAACGCACCTTTTAGAAGAAAGAAGAAGAAGAAGCAGAAAATCATCAAGAGTTGTAGAAGCCGCAGATATTTGCTGAGCGGGATTTTTCTCCAACTCATAAGCTTTGTGTGTTTGAAAATCTAATTTTTGTGTAAAAATAAAAAACTAGGACATCCCATTCCTTAACTGGCAATTTAAGCGTTTTAAGTGAATATACATGTTGTGAGTCAAAAATGCCTTTAACTGTTTTCCAGTACCTTTTGGTACAGGAGGTGTATCTAGCATACCTTTTAAATATACATTTATAATTACCAATTTGTTGTCAAACCTATTTTTTAATATGTCGATAGCACTTGTATAATTATCATTTGTTAATGGCAATGGCTAATTAAATTTGATGCTACCCCCGACAAAGCACCTTTCAAATAAAGAAACTTTTGTATGTCATTTAAACTTGTGTTATTATCAATAATAGCCATAAAAAAGATCAAAGAAAGTTTGCCACTCCTCAATTTTACCCGAAAATGTAGAAGTTCGTAAATTTGACAACTTAGCATTATTTTGAGCAACCGGTGTGCTTACACGTCCGGGTGATTGTTGCAAGTTAGAACTATTCCGAGTATTAATTGCAGCAGACAATTCTTTAATTTTCGCTTTTATGTTAGAAAGTAAATTTAAATAATTTGTTTCTACTTCTTTCATATCTGTACTTTCATTTTCATCTAACTCCTCAATACTTTTCTGTATTTCACAATAAGATTCAAAACTTTTTTGCAAATAGGTTTCCCTGTTTTCATACTCACTTACGTCTATTATAGAAGCTTGATTTGTTGCACTACAAACGTTTCTAACCTTGTTATTTTGCGTTTAAATACGCCCCTTTGTTTCTTTAAAACATCCATTTTTTAGGTTTTAAATATCCCAACCTAACCTGACCCAACTTTTCTAAATGCCAATTTTGGCGTTTCTTTTTTAATTAAAGTTTCTTTACCCATGGGGAAAATCTCTATGGCTTTGTAATTTAAACTTATTAACCGAGGCCGTTTATCTCGCAAGTATAACATTAAATTTCGGGTAAGCGTCATCGCCCTTATCGTTCAAAGTAAATTAAACCGTTTTGATAGACCCCCATAGATACAAACCCTTATTTAGCCTGGCGAAAGAAACCTTTAGATCCTACAAAACGAATACAGACTGCTCGGGACAGTTTCGTATTCCGACTCTACTCGTCGCGAATGGTCCGATAAGCCAGTTTTATTATCCAGGCTGGAAACGACCCATAAAATTTCTCGGAACGACCGTTCTTCGAATTTACGGTCGACAACGAGGTCTGCATCGCGATACGAAGATTTCGTCTGCCGTCTTTATTTGTCTACACGAAAAAGGAAAATTTCCTAAGGAAACATAAACTATTCGGCTACTGCGTATGGAATTTACACAAAATAACCGTTTATTAATTTTCTTTTTTCTATTTCAGTACGTATCTCTCTTGCGACCCCCTCTTTGTGATAATTCGACGCCAGGCGCGGACGCCATCAACAAAGTCGAATGGAAACAAGTAAGTGCCACTATTTATCATTCACTGTATGCCGCTTCCCATTCTATTAAATTACGATTTGATTGAATAGCTAGCCAAAGGAAGACGTTTCTATAGAGCGTCCATCAAGTATTATACAAAATGTTCAATTATTATCTTCTATGTTCCCAAAAAGGGCATCGCCGCCGTGGGAATCGAGAAAGTTAAATCGGCTTGGCAACTTCACAGTTTCGGCGTGATGAGCGAGGATGCCACAGTTTCAACTTCTTGAAATATTGTAACTTGTTGGGCTATAAATTAAATTTATCAAATAAATTGTAAGGCTCGGTGGTAAGCAAGCAAAAAAACCTAGACCTGTGAAGGTTATTTTTGCTGATGCTAACATGGTTGGGGAATGTTTGATGAAGAAGAGTAAACTTAAAGATTCTAACATTAATGCCAGTGCGGACCTCATCCCGATGCAAAGAAGGCAATTCAAAAACCTTTATAATGAAGTTAAGCTTCGTAAAGAAAATGGCGAAAGTAATATTATAATTCGGTATAAAAATGGTACGCCCTTTATTGCTTATAATAATCCTAAGCTTGATCATGAACATGGGGATGTTTCTGAGAATGTGCCAAAAAACGGCAACACCTTAGACCTAACCATCTGAATTGTTTTTTCAAAATGTTGGGGGAATTAAATAAAAAATTAATGAATTTTCCAGAAGTGCAGTGAGTTCTGTCTATGATGTGATTGTGTTGCTGGAGACATGGCTCCATAGTGACATTTGTGATACTGAGCTATTGCTTTCTGGCTATAACATTTTTCGAACTGACCACTGCAACTTTAACAGCTCAAAATCTATTGGCGGAGGTGTTGCAGTAAGTAAAAACCTCAGATCTATGTGTTTGAAGGGGCCTTATAACGATGTTGAACAGGTATTTGTTATGGTCGGGTACGGTTTGTCAATGATAATTTTCGGTGCAGTTTATCTGCCCCCTCTTTCACTCTTGGAAAAATATCTACACCATGCAGAGAGTGCAGTTGCTTTGGCTGAGGAAAATGGTGATGCTCAGTTAATCCTGATGGGGGACCATAACTTGCCTGAGGCAACCTGGTGCAGAGTTGATGGTAATGTTGGAGTTCAGTGTCCTCGGGTGAGCCATGCTAAGGCGCTATGCAATGTGTTTGCTCTCCTCATCCTCGTGCAGATCAATGGCATACCTAACTCCAATGGTGTGTTCCTTGACTTGGTGTTCTCGGATCGAGTGGATGTGAGAGTTGAAGCTGCTGCTGATCTTCTCCTGCCTGTATCGGCTCATCATGCAGCATATAATGTTGTTGTGCCAGTTAACCAGTTCCAGGCTGCTTTGGAGTTTGATGTTTACTATTATGACTTTAGAAACTATAATTGTGAGCTCCTGAATGATCTTTTGGCGGTTGTTGACTGGGAGGCCACATTGGAGTCTAATGACATTGATTTAGCAACTGAGAATTTTTACTCTACATTGTATGACTTGATCAATCGGTGTACACCAATAAAACGCTTTAAAAGCTTTGGTTTTCCGGTGTGGTTTTCCGGGGAACTTCAGGCTGTGGTTATCCAAAAAAAGATTGCCCATAGAAAGTATATGATGACAAAATCACAGGATGATTACTTGTTATTTTCCAATTTAAGATCTAGATGTAGTAGGTTAAGGGAAGTGTGCTATAATGATTACATTGTAAATATGGAACAGAGAATAAATGTTGATCCATCTTTGTTTTGGAGGCATGTTAGTAACTCTAAGCGGTTTGACGGCTATCCCGCCACTATGTTTTTAGAGGATAGGAATGGCAATTGTGGTGGGGAGGTTGTGGGTTTATTTGCTGATTATTTTTTGTCTGTGTATGCACATACCCCTTTGGCTATCCCAGATTATTACTCTAGTATCGGTGGTTACTCTAATATCAGAGAAATGTCTCTTAGTCTCGAGACGGTATTTAATGGCATTATGTCACTCAAGTCAAGATTAACCAGTGGCCCTGATGGAGTTCCGTCATTTCTCCTGAAGGCCTGTATTTTCTCACTTAGCAAGCCCCTCTGGTTGCTATTTAATAACCCCTTAAGAACTGGTACTTTTCCAAGTTTTTGGAAAAATTCATTTATCACTTCAATTATTAAGTCTGATGATCGTAGCAATATAGCTAATTATAGGGGGATTTGCATACAGTCTGCAATGCCAAAGCTGCTTGACTCACTTGTTACTGAATTTCTGGCATGGGAGTGTAGGGGTTTAATCTCTGAGGAACAGCACGGTTTTTTGGTGGGCCGCTCAACAGTGACGAATTTGATGACATTCCAGGATCATCTGCTGGATGCCTTTGGAAAAAGACTTCAGGTTGACAGTGTATACTCTGATTTCACAAAGGCATTCGACAGGATGGACCTCTCTTTGCTGTTGGCTAACATGGGTGCATTGGGTTTTGGTACTAGCATTTGTAGATGGTTTGGTAGCTTCCTAAGGGAGCGTGTTCAGTGTGTTAAAATTCATAATTTTGTTTCAAGGGAGATTGCTGTTACCTCGGGGGTTCCTCAGGGCTCCCATTGCGGGCCATTGTTATTCCTGCTGTTTGTTAATGACATTTCTCTTTTTATAAAAAAATCGAATTCCCTAATGTTTGCCGATGATCTGAAAATATTTAGGAAAGTAAACTGTGTGAGAGATTGTGATTTATTGCAGTCCGATATCAATAATGTGTTTGTGTGGTCTACTTTAAATGGACTGGAGTTGAACATTAAAAAGTGTTGCTGTAATACGTTTGCTAAAATAAGAGACCCTATTAGCTCTGATTATTTCATAAATGCTGAGGCGCTGAAGTGTGTCACCGAAGTTACGGATCTGTGTGTAGTCTTGGACTGCAAATTAGGTTTTAATAGTCATATAAATTTAATTGTTCGGAGCTTAGGTTTTATTGTCAGATTTGGCAAGGATTTCTCTTGTGAATTGTTAAAAAAATTATTTTGCGCATTTGTGCGTTCTTCGCTTGAATATGCTAGTCAGGTGTGGTCCCCTCGGTACACTGTTTATAATAATGAGATTGAAGCGATACAGATAAGATTTCTGCGAGCTTGTGCATTTCGCTTAAGTATCCCTTTATTGTCAGGTCACACTAACTATAGTGAGACTATGTCACAGTTAAATTTAATTTCGCTGGAAAGCAGGAGGCTTTGTGCTGATGTATGTTTTGTCTTTAGGCTGGTGAATGGTGCTATTAGTTCCAGTTATCTTCTTGGGCGCTTGAACTTCAATACCGTTCACCGGACTAGAGCCACCAACTTATTCTATATTGAGCCGCAGGGGACCAATTATGGTTTGCATAGGCCTCTGGTGAGGATGCAAGATTTGTTTAATAGGTATAACTTGCCATTACATCTATCAGTTTCTTCTTTAAAAAAAAGGCTATACAGAGTGTTATTCTTGATTCTTCTTCTTGTGTTTTGCATCTTCGTTGAGGGTAACTTTCTTTTTGTTTTTCTAATGTTATTTATAGATATTTTTTTTAGTATTATTTCAAATTTGTAATTTGATTGTAAAAATGGAGATTTCCGTAGAAATAAATAAATAAATAAATAAATAAATAAATGAATGTAGACCACCAGTCTGGACCCAAACAAGTCTCAACCGTGTGGTTCCCCATTTCGGGCATGTGAAATCGAAGGAGTCTGCTTGATCTGGAGGTGGGCATTATGTTGTCCGCCCTCCTCTAGACTTTGATGTGTCTTCTCGAGCTATTATTGCATGTCTTTTAGGTGACCGAGACCTTTCAGTATCAGTCCACCATACGATGGCCATGTAGGTGTGATAATGGGGGTGAATAAATCCAGTAGAAGATCGTGCTTCTAAGCCCATAGAGAATTATTGAGCATGACAATCATTAAATAATAATTCAACTCTCGTTCGAAGTGAGTACTTGATATTCCTTATACAGTTTTATTATAGGTATTTGATATTCTCTGGTCGGATCCTCAAGAAACTAAAGGCTGTATTCCGAACACTCTAAGAGGAGCTGGTACTTACTTCGGTCCTGACGTTACCAAGAAGTTTTTAGAGGACAACAGGCTGTCGTACGTGGTGAGGTCGCACGAATGTAAACCCGATGGATATGAAATGTGCCATGATAATTTAGTAAGTTTTTGCCTATATATATAAATTCGTTCTTTGCATCCAATAGAAACCATTAATATTCAAATACAAATAACTTTATTCAAATATGAGACCTAATACATACAACATATCCACACAAATACAACATAAATAAAATGACATATATCATTATTTCACTATCACTCTACACCCATAATGTTCCTCAACAACAGATTTCGAAACAAAGAAATATTTTGGCAATTCTTTATATTTGTCGGTAATTTATTGTACTCACAAATTCCCCTCACAAACAGCGAAGCAGTCGACCATGTTAACCTGGTTCTTGTTATATGGAAGTCATTGTTGTTTCGTGTATTATACTTATGAACTTGGTTGTTTGTAGTGATAAATGGTTGAAAGTATAGCGGTAGTAACACTCGGCTGATTTTAAAAATAAAAATCATACACAAGAAGTATATTCTTTCGCTCACATTAAGCCAGTTAAGGGTCGACAGCATCACTCTTATAGGGGTATATCTATTACATTCTAGAACTATTCGCATACCTCTACTCATGAGCTTTTAAAGTGAGTTTTCTTGATTATTATTCATCAAATACAGAAGTGAGCCACATTAATCAAAGTGTGGTTGTATTATGGTTCTATATATAGTTGTTTGTGTTGTGAATACTTACAAGTAAGAAGATATTCTTGAGAAGAAATAAAGTTTTTTGCGTATTTTACGTGAAATATATTCAAAGTGCTTATGGAAATTTAATGTATTATCTAATATAAGGCCCAGATTTTTAATTTCGGTAATCCATTCTATCCTTTCACTATCTATAATTAAATCTAAAGTGGAAATGTCGATATTTGAGATTTTATGTCTTGTATTAAGAATCATAGCTGTAGTCTTGCTCACATTAAGATTTAATTTATTAGTTTTAAAATATAGATCCAACCTTTCCAAACAAACATTCATATTTGAAATGATTTTCATTGGGTCTATTCCAGAACATGCTACTAGAGTATCATGAGCAAAAAGATTTAAAAGCTCGAAACTATGGGCATAATGTATGTCATTCATATATAACATAAACAAAATTGGTCCCAAGATGCTGCCTTGGGGCACTCCTACAGTATTCAATTTTTTATCTGAAATAGACTTACCACACTTTGTCACCTGTTGCTGACCCTTCAAATATTGCTCAAACCAGTTCAACACTCTTCCACCCTTACCATAATATTGTAATTTTTTGATCAGCAAATCCCCATTGTTTCAAAAGCCCTTCTAAGATCCAGAAAGACTGCTACAATATAATTACCTTCGTCAATCAGTTTTTTCCATTTAGTTACTGTTAGTTGTATTGCTGTCTCACATGAGTGTTTTTATCTGAAACCTGACTGATAATCAAAAAATATTTCATTAACATTTAAATATTCTTTCAATTGATAAGAAACTGCAGCTTCCAGAATCAATCTTTTCTAGGGCTGGAAGTTTGTTTATTGGTCTGAACTCATTAGGGATTTTTGGCTCTGTCACTTTTGGCATGGGAGTTACAGTGTTAGTTTTTAGGGCATTAGGAAAATCTCCAGCCTGCAATGAGGTATTCACAAAATTTCATATTATGTATCCTAACGTACCAAATGTCTCTCGCAGACAACTAGAATTAAGTACATCATGTGGATCAAATTTGTTTTTTATTGAAAATACTATTTGCCTTAAGTCATCTATCGTTGGCTGAGATGCAAAATCGCGTAGCTCCGTTTTATCAAACTTTACAGGAGACGAAAAAAACTGATTTTTTTTGCGAAATCGAACAACTTTGTTAAGCAATGTTGTTTAATTTGCCAGTAGCTCCTCTTAAAAGAAAATCTAAAACATTTTTGGTAAAATTATATTTTCAGGAAAAAACAGACTTACACAGTTTTGATCACAATATATTCAGTTACATATTTTTAATTGTAAAAAATAAAAAAAAAATCAAATTAAAAAGTTTTATTTTTTTAACCAAACTACAGGAAATAAAACCTTATATTTGAAAATGGAACAATTTTACTAACCGAAAAATAAAAAATGAACTTCATGTCTCTAAATTGTCATAGAATTGCCACGCATGCTCTGCAATAACTTTTTTTAGTTCTTGTAAGTCCTGATACTTTTCCTTTTTTATTTTAAGGCACTTCTTGTAAAGGACAGGTAAAACTGTTTGATCAGACAGAACTGTAATTTTTTTTGGCAATGTCGTCCAATCGTCCTGAAATCTAAGTTTATATTGAATGTCCCTTTCATACTTTATAGCGACAATATCAGCAATTGTAGGGTCTCCTCGCCTTATCCCAGGTCGAACCGAAGTGTAATATTTTGATGCTTAATGTATTCTTCATCCGGATTGTTTCCCAAAACATGTGCAATGATCGATCTTTTTTTGGCTTATAGATTGCTATTTTTTGAGAAACCATCTCTCCAAAAAATATGGCAGTGCTTAACGCTTTTTTATTAACTGCATTACATTCCAGTTTATATAGTCTATAAACATCCATCTTTGATGAAAACACTGGTTCAAGGTAAAGCTTTGAAGTTGAAGCGCGACAATAATGAGACTCAAGTTTCGGGATATCTTGTAAATATTTAATCATGAATTGTTTTGCAGAAATGCCTTCTCTAGACTGTCTTGATCTTTTTGGCATTTTGATTGACTCCCTTACCGTTGAGGTTCTGTCCTCATTAGACGTTGTGGCAAAATTAATGGCCATCCATTGTTTTATTCCTAAGGTGTTAAGGAAGGTCTTTTTGCATACCTGCAACCTGCAACCTACTATCGCTGTTGAACAGAAAATAATTATAGGAATAATCCCTCCTGCTAGTTTAATTTTCGCCTTTTCTTTCTTTGGGTATTTGAATATTTATTAATGATGACACATACACTTTTTTCATATCCCACGACATTTTCCAGATGTTTTTAAATATTTTTTCCTCACTATTTCATCAAATATATGACAAAATCGTGCTTTTGCTTTCTGACAAAAACTAGAGTTGCAGAAAGGTTTCATAATGCGTGGTTGCCTATCGAGGATGTATTTCCATCTATTAGTTCCCTCTTCTTTCTTCAGACCTTTATATGTATCACCATGCATTCTTTTTAGCTTTTGAATCCTCCTAAGCGACGTTTCTGATCCTATTTTATTACCTTCAGTATCATAATTTTTTTCTTCGACATGTTCGTCTTGATCAATATTCCTGTCTAGGTTGTTCTCCATTTCTGCCTCTTGTTCAAAATTCTGCTGTTCTCGGATTTTGTCATCTATTGTTATCTATTGTTATCTGTTTGTCTTCCAGTGCCTCCTCTTCCGCCTCATTTACAACGTATTCAATTTCTTCTATAATGATTTCCGCTCTGTTGTTTTCATCCTGCTGCATGTTGAAATTAGGTTAGTTCTTCATCTATAGTGTTCTCAATTTCTATGCTATTACTGTTAATACCATCGGTCTCCATCAGGAAGTTTTCCAGTATCATTGCGATACCTAGGTTATTTTCATTATTCTTTCTTTCTAGCTCAGAATTATGTATAGTCGACTGGTTTGAGCCACTTTTTCTGGAAATTTCAGGTTCGGTTGTTACCATATCGTGTTTTCCTCTCGTCTGTTTGATTTCGTCAACATAATCTATAGCAATATTTTCCACAATTATTTCAGATACAGGAATTATTTCAGTAACTTGGGATAAATCAATTTTTTGTCCAACAAAATGAGCATTGTCACAGACACCAGCTTCGTTCCAAAACTCGTCTGAATTTAAAATATTTTCTAACTGTTTGCTTGTGAGCTTCTCCATGTTTCTGAAAAGAATTATTTTTCAGTTATTGCTTGGCAATTTATACCAAAACAGTAACTAAAAAAATAGTTATCTGAACTGGGTAAGATAAAAAAGATGTAATATTGCTTGACTTTGCCGTGTTTGTACTTTAGCAAAACATATGCTTAGAAAACCAAACTGCAAATAAAATTTAAACCTATTTTGGGTAAATAGAAGGTATAGGAATTTGATTTAGAAGGTTGTTAAAATAATATTATTTATAAGCTTTAAAAGGAGAAAACCGGTAGGGTACCTATAGTACTGATACCAGAAAAATATTGTAAAAACCAGGTAAGTCAAGCAAACTTGAATGACATACATTTGTCAAAACCAACCATTCTGTAACTCAAATCTGATTAAATAAATCAATTTCTATGAACAGGTAAAATAACGGGAAGCTTTAATTATTAAAATTGTGAAGCATAGAGTTTAGAAAAAGTTGTAGTATACTTTATTTTCAAAACATGCTTCAATAAAAATGATAAATACTTACATGTTGTGGAGCTGCTCTGTATCGCACTTTAACCTCAATCAGTTTTCATTGAAGTGGACAGAGATACACGGTTTTGAGACCCTGTTGGACTTACACGGTTTAAATTTCGTTAAATTCCGGTGAAATTATGTATCTCTTTAGCTTCAGCGTTTGTTAACAGATGGAGCACCCAACTTTCAAAATATCTGTATAGAAATCTCAATTGCATAAATTTTCGGACTTACACGGTTTTGCATCTCAGCCAACGCTATGTTAATTTGCCGGAAATCAAAAAAAGTAGAATCAATTGTCCTATATGATTCACATGATCATTCCTGAGTGCACACAAGAGACCTTTCAATCTCAATAACACTATTAAAAAAATAAGTATTATAGCTATTTGCACATATACCTTCGTCAGACTCAGTTTTGCCATTATTAAAAGTGACACCGAGGTAATTTGAGATTTGATTTTTTCCTTTAATAAGACTTTTTTACGTCGTCCACATAGACCTACTGTCACCCCTATTTAAATCAATTTTATTTTCATAATATTCCATTTTTTTTAGCTTTATTGTGTCAACTACATCATTTCTTTTGTAACATCCTTTTGGGTGATCGCATTGCTCGAAGTGGTAAGAAAACGTACCAGTTCCTTGTTTGAGTCCACAATAGCTCCCACTACGCCCTCCAACCTCATGGCAATGCTTTCAGTTCGATCCTGCAGCAGCACCTCAAGCCGAGAAGAGAACAATATCCAAAATTGTCTTATTTAATTTGTAGTTTTCTGATGCTATATTCACTAACCTTGCCACATCGGATTCTAAAGTTCTGATTTGCTTCTTCTTTTCTTCCGTTCTTCCTTTAGTATCGGATGCTTTCCCCAGTCCGCTGGATTTCTGAACTTGGTTTTTTAATGTATTTACTTCAATTTGAAGTTTTTCAACCATAGTTATTACCGATGCAATCTTCTTAATAATAGGTTGGCATTCCAAGCACTTGTACAACAAAGTACGAGTAGGTAGCACTTGGTATGACCCTCACTTCCTGGACCTGGGACCCCATGCATTTTTCTCATATGATTTTAGTGCACAAATCACATGGAAATCCAAATAATTTGCCATTTTCTTCCTTGAAGGCGCAGGTGGATTTGCAATTAAAACATGTGCTCAACATATAGGTTAAGTAATTCAAAACAACGAAATTATCACAATAATAGCCAAACCCTTATTTGTTACACTACCTAGTGTCCCTTTATTTCCTTTAGGACGATTTTTGATATAAATTTACTACTATTTCTCACGAAAATTTAAATTTTTTGAGGTGCTGATTTGGAAACAAACAACAACATAACCTATGTGTTAAAAATATGCGTTTGGTTTCGAGATTTAAAAACATTTATTTAAAATTTAACTAACCATAGCCTTTCATCTCACATTTTTTGGCGCTCTTTTTAAGTAGCCCTCGTATTAGTATTTCCAATCGATAAAAAATCATGTTGATTTCTAATTTTAATTATGCATGTTTTTATGTCAAATTGATGTACGTGCATGCAATGTGAATTACTTTTCGTTGCGCCACCTCTGTGTCTCAGTTAAAAGGCGATTCACCAGTGACGTTCGTCGCTATGATATTCCCTATGTGAGAGGATTTTTCACTAGGCAATAAATAAAATTATTAATAATTTCTTATTCGTCTTTGACATGTTATAAGTTCGCTTTGTACGAAATTTGAACCGAATACTCAAAATACGCTTGAGAGAGAGACACCCTAAAATTTTGAGTGGCCCTCGTATTATTGCTTTTTCAACCAATCAGTAATCGCGTTATTTCTTTAATCCTAAAATTTGTCGAATCCCATGTATTTTAATGTGATCTGTTAAAAAAATATAAAATGTAGCTGTCAATCAAAACTTTCTAAAATAGGAAAAACTAGGTTTTCCGGATTTTTCCATGGCAAAAATGCTAATTATCTCGCCAAGTATCATTCCGATCGTAAAGATATATACACCAATCGAAAGAAGATATTTTTAACGCCGAATTTCTCGATGCCAAAGGCGCTTATACCAAAAAGTTGCTTTTTTTTATCAGCACCATGAACAAGAAATTCACGATGAATTCGTGGCGAAACGATATGGGTTTACCTATGAGAGAACATACGATTTTTTTCGTTGGCTTTCAAATGAAATAGGACCCGCCGGGAAATCTGCCATAGTTTCCCGAAGGGAAATTTAAAAAAAATATTTTCTCTCATGCAAATTTTGCCTGGTTTTCTGGAAATATCTAAACAAAAGTTTGCTTAATAAAAAACCAACTTTGCCGTCGGAAAGAGCACAATTAAATACGCAAAAAAGTATCATGTAAAAATTTTAGCACGAGTCTAAGTTCCAAGTTGGTGATGATAAGTCTGTTTTATATTCTCTAAAATTTGTTTTTTCGTGATTTACAAAAAATCTTGAATAGGAAAATTGCAACTATTTAGAAACCATTTCCGAGATTTTTGAAAAATATTGAAATTTTTGTTTATAATTCACACACTCATATTTTTTGGCGCTCTTTTTAAGTATCCTCCGTAGTAGTATTACCGCTTTTTTCAATCGATAAAAAATCAAGTTTGGTATTTTGGTGCGATCTGCCCAAAAAAAAACTAAAGAACGAAATGTAGCTGTTGATAAAAATTTTCTAAATTAGGAAAAACCAGGGATTTCGGATTTTTCCATGTTTTAAAGATGCTAATTATCTGGGCAAGTATCATTTCAATCGTAAAAATAAATACACCAATGTAAAGAGGAGGCAAAAGTAGTTCAGATTCATATACAGATTTTTAAGGTCGAGTTTGTCACCGCCAGAGGCGCTTATACAAAAAAAGTTACTTTTTTCGTTTTTTTGATCAGCAGTATGAACATGAAATTCACGATGAATTCGTGGAGAACCTATAAGTGTTTTACCTATGAGAACATTTACGATTTTTTTTCGTTGGCTTAAGAAATTAAATAGGACCCGCAGCGAAATGTGCCATAGTTTTCCGGAAATTTGCCAAAAACCGAAAGGGGAAATTTTTCTGAAATTTTTTCTCACGCAATTTTCGTCCAGCTTTCTAAGAATATCTAAAAAAACAATTTTATGAAAAAACTGGGTGTTGTATCTATAAGAGAATTTACGAACTTTTTTCTTGACTTCCAAATGAAATGGGAACAGGCCAAAGGTGCCATAGTTTTCCGGAAATTCGCCAAAACCGGAGGGGGAAATTTTTTTCAAATTCTTTCTCATGCAGTTTCGCCCAACTTTTTGAAAATATCTAAAAAAAAAATTTTTTTGGTAAAAAAAATTGAGTTGTACAGGGTTATCCAACGAGAACTAGACAAAGCGATTTTTTTACTTTCCCTGTACTTATTGTACTGTACATCAAATAAAAGTGCTATGGGTCGCTTTGATATTTTTTAAATGGAACACCCTGTATATTACTACATTTTTGGACTCTCTAGAAAAATCTAAACACATTTTGTGTATAATATCCTATACCTATCTTTAGCTGTTTACCAAATATTGATAACCGGAACTTTTAAACCTCCGGTTAAATTCAGTTATTATCATTCGATAGCTTATGAAAACCCAAGATAGGAATGTGCAAACCGTTTTCTTTGATCTCGTGCGGTTTAGATTTTAGAGCCTGTCAAAGTGTCAAAGTGCCCGACTTTCAACTGTCAATATTTGGTAAACAGCTAAAGATAGGTATAGAATATTATACACAAAATGTGTTTAGATTTTTCTGGAGAGTCCAAAAATGTAGTAATATACAGGGTGTTCCATTTAAAAAAATATCAAAGTGACCCCTAGCACTTTTTTTTGATGTTCAATTTGTTTTTTGCTGAACATATTCGAATTCGCGGGAGAAAATTACATAAGATGGCTATTTATGTTTTTTTTTATAAAAGTACAGGGAAAGTCTAAAAATCGCCTTGTCTAGTCCTCGTTGGATAACCCTGTACCTACAAAAGAATTTACGATTTTTTTTGTTGGCTTTCAAATGAAATAGGACCCGCGACGAAATCTGCCACAATTTTCCGAAAATTCGTCAAAAACCGCAGGGGGAAGATTTTTTAAATTTTTTTTTCTCCTGCAATATTTGCCCAGCTTTCAGAAAATATCTAAAACAAATCTTTTTTGATAAAAAAAAAACTGAGTGTTGTACCTATAAGACGATTTTTTTGTTGACTTTGAAATGGAATAAGACCTGCTGCGAAATCTGCCATAATTTCCCGAAAATTCGCCGAAAACCGGAGGGGGATATTTAAAAAAAAATAATTCTCGTGGAATTTTCGCCCAACTGCCTGAAAATAACTAACAAAAAATATTTTTGCTAAGAAACTGAGTGTTGTACCTATGAAATTTTTTTTGGCGTTCAAATGAAATAGGACCGGCGGCGAAGTGTGCCAGAGTTTTCCGGAAATTCGTCAAAAACTTCAAAGGGAAATTTTTTTGAAATTTTTTCTCGTGCAATGACAAGAAAAAAAGTGTTTGCTTAAAATCTGAGTGTTGTACAGGGTTATTCATTATATTTTGACACCCACCTGCAGTCGTAGTTACAGGTAATACAAAAAAAATTCAAAAGTTGAGTGGTTTTTTATCTATTATCTTTTAGAAATGTCAAAAGAAAAAAATTGCCTGTCAAATGTCAAAAAACCGCATAACCTTAATTTTTTTAAATGGAACACCCTGTATATTATTACATATTTGGATTGTGCGAAAAAGTCTAAACATATTTCATGAATAATGTCCTATACCTATCTCTAACGGTTTTTGAAATATTGAAAGTTGAATATCGACCATTTACCAAGTTTGACAGCCTGTAAAATCTAAACGGCTCAAGATAGAACAAAACGGTTTGCACTTTCCTATATTGGTTTTTCATAAGCTATCGTATGACACTAACTTTAGATTTAACCAGAGGTTAAAAAGTCCCGGATAAATTTAAACTCTGGTTAAATAAAAAGTTAGTGTATTACGATAGCTTATGAAAAACCAATACAGGAAAGTGCAAACCGTTTTGTTCTATCTTTAGCCGTTTAGATTTTACAAGCTGTCAAACTTGATAAATGGTCGATTTTCAACTGCCAATATTTCAAAAACCGTTAGAGATAGGTATAGGACATTATTCATGAAATATGTCTACACTTTTTCGCACAATCCAAATATGTAATAATATACAGGATGTTCCATTTAAAAAAATTAAGGTTATGCGGTCATTTGACAGTTGACAGGCAATTTTTGTCTTTTGACACATTTCTAAAAGATAATATATTAAAAACCATACAACTTTTGAATTTAAGTTTTTTTTGTATTACCTTTAATTACGGCTGGGTGTCAAAATATAATGAATAACCCTGTACCTATGATTATTTTTGGCTTTTAAATGAAATAGGACCCGCAGTGAAATGTGCCATAGTTTTCCGAAAATTCGTCAAAAACCAGAGGGGGAAATTTTTTTGAAATTTTTTCTTATGCAATTTTCGCTCAGTTTTTTGGTAAAAAAATGTGTTGCACCTGTGAGAGAATTTAGGATTTTTTTTGTTAGCTTTCAAAATGAAATATGACCCGCGGCGAAATGTGCCATGGTTTCCCAGAAATTTTTTTTCAAGCAAATTTCCGGCCAGATTTTTAAAAATATCTAAAAAAAAATTTTTTTTTTGGTAAATAAACTGAGTGTTGTTCCTATGAGAGTTTTTTGTTGGCTTTAAATGAAATAGGCCCCGCAGCGAAATCCACCATAGATTTCCGGAAATTTGCTAAATACCGGAGGGGGTAATTTTTTGAAATGTTTCCTCATTCAATTTTCGCTCAGCTTTTTGAAAATAAATAAATATATAAAAAAAAAATTGTCAAAAACTGAGTGATGTACTTATGATTGGATTTCAAATGAAATAGGACCCGCGGCGTAATCTACCCTAGTTCTCCAAAAACCGGAAAGGAAAATTAAAAGGAAAAAAAATTTCAAGCAATTCATCTTTCTGAAAACATCTGAAAAACATTTTTTTTGATAAAAAAAAATTGAGTGCTGTACCCTATGAGACAATTTACGATTTTTTTGTTGGCTTTCAAATGAAAAGGACCCACGACGAAATCTGCTAGAGTTTTCCGGAAATTTCCCAAAAACCGGAAGGGGAACTTCATTTTGAAATTTTTTCTCATGCAGTTTTTCCCAACTTTCTGAAAATATAGGCGAAATCTGCCATGGTTTTGCGGAAATTCGCCAAAAACCGAGGAAATTTTTTAAATTTTTTTCCTGCAATTTTCGCCCAGCTTTCAGAAAATATCTAAAACAAATCTTTTTTGTTAAAAAAAAAACTGAGTGTTGAACCTATGAGACAATTTTTTTTGTTGGTTTTCAAATGGAATAGGTCCCGCTGCGAAATCTGCCATAATTTCCCGGAAATTCGCCGAAAACCGAAGGGGGATATTTTTTTTACAATTTTTTTTTCTCGTGGAATTTTCACCCAACTGCCTGAAAATAACTAACAAAAAATCTTTTTGCTAAAAAACTGAGTGTTGTACCTATGAAATTTTTTTTTGGCGTTCAAATGAAATAGGACCGGCGGCAAAGTGTGCCATAGTTTTCCGGAAATTCATCAAAAACTTGAGGGGAAAATTTTTTTGAAATTTTGTCTGGTGCAATTTTCGCGCAACTTCCTGAAAATAACAAAAAAAAAGTGTTTTGCATAAAATCTGAGTGTTGTACCTATGATTATTTTTGGCTTTAAAATGAAATAGGACCCGCAGTGAAATGTGCCATAGTTTTCCGAAAATTTGTTAAAAAACCAGAGGAAAATTTTTTTGAATTTTTTTCCTATGCAATTTTCGCTCAGTTTTTTGGTAAAAAACTGTGTTGCACCTGTGAGAGAATTTAGGATTTTTTTTTGTTAGCTTTCAAAATGAAATATGACCCGCGGCGAAATGTGCCATGGTTTGCCAGAAATTTTTTTTCAAGCAAATTTCCGGCCAGATTTTTAAAAATATCTAAAAAAAAAAATTTTTTTTTGGTAAATAAACTGAGTGTTGTTCCTATGAGAGTTTTTTGTTGGCTTTAAATGAAATAGGCCCCGCAGCGAAATCCACCATAGATTTCCGGAAATTTGCTAAATACCGGAGGGGGTAATTTTTTGAAACGTTTCCTCATTCAATTTTCGCTCAGCTTTTTGAAAATAAATAAATATATAAAAAAAAAATTTGTCAAAAACTGAGTGATGTACTTATGATTGGATTTCAAATGAAATAGGACCCGCGGCGTAATCTACCCTAGTTCTCCAAAAACCGGAAAGGAAAATTAAAAGGAAAATAAATTTCAAGCAATTCATCTTCCTGAAAACATCTGAAAAACATTTTTTTTTATAAAAAAAATTGAGTGCTGTACCTATGAGACAATTTACGATTTTTTTGTTGGCTTTCAAATGAAAAGGACCCGCGACGAAATCTGCTAGAGTTTTCCGGAAATTTCCCAAAAACCGGAGGGGGAACTTTATTTTGAAATTTTTCCCCATGCATTTTTTCCCAACTTTCTGAAAATATAGGCGAAATCTGCCATAGTTTTGCGGAAATTCGCCAAAAAACGAAGGTGAAATTTTTTTGAATTTTTTTCTCGTGCAATTTTCTCTCGTTCTCAAGGAAACTGGCAAGCCAGCTGCAGAGAGAGGCTGACAGTCCGAAGGACGGCGGTTTGTTGAGCAGTCCGTCATCCCAAACTCTGTCGAATGCTTTCGAAATATCCAACTCAATCGCTTGAGACTCTCCGTAGTTCTCAATTGCCCTATTCCGTATATGAGTGACATAGGCCAATATATCTCCTGTGGAGCCGTATTGATTATCACTGATTATCCTGAATCCTGATTAGTAGAAGAAAAAAGGAAGGAATTGATATGAGAACAAAGGTTAAGATAAGTTCATGGAATGCGAAAACAATGGCCCAAGCGGGAAAAATTAACAACATAATACTGGAAATGAAGAAACTCGAAATAAAAATTATGGGAATAAGTGAGATGCGCTGGCCCGGAGCGGACTACTGTGATATAGACGAACATCGAGTATATTTTTCGGAAACTGGTGGATACAAGCATGGTGTAGGGATTATAGCAAGTAAATCAATTGTAGAATGTGACACAAATTTCGTACCGGTGGCAAAAAGAGCCATGCTTCTGCAAATTGATGCAAATCCTTCCCGAATAAATATCATACAAGTATACGCGCCAACAACAGAGTATGATGACGAAGGGATGACAGAATTTTACTCACAGATTGATAATATAAAGAGAAAACTACCAAAACATGATCTGACAATAGTAATGGGGGACTTCAATTCAAAGATCGGTAATGGAAGAGAAGGCGAGCTTATAGGCCCATATGGACTGGGAGACAAGAATGAAAGAGGGGAACAACTGAGTATCATCGCACATGAACAAAAGCTAATAATTATGAATACATTCTTCACACTCCCGAAACGAAGAGTGTATACCTGGAGGTCACCTCAAGACTCTTGTGAACATATTGTTAGAAACCAGATTGACTACATCCTGGTAAACAAAAGCTGCAGAAATAGTTGTACTTCGGTGAAAACATACCCTGGGATTGACCTACAATCAGATTATGTACCGCTAGTAGGAGGGTTCAAGATAAGACTTAAGAAGACAAAAAAGAAAATTGTCAACAGACATGACTTGAGGAAATTGAAAGAACCCATGACAAGACAACAAGCAGAAGCATGATTCAATGACGACCTTATAGTATCACCGGATTTCTTGACTGTTGAAGAAGAGATTAAAAAACTAAACACCAGAGTGAAAAATGTTAAGGATAAGCTATTGAGATATGATAGAACCAAGAAGAAATCGTGGATGATGGCAGACATCCTCCAACTAATGGAAGAAAGACGACTTGCTCAGAATAACCGTGATAAGTATAAGAACGTTCAGAAAACAATTCAGACAAAAATTAGAGAAGCCAAAGAAAATGAATTAAGAAAGCAATGCGAAGAACTAGAAGCATTTCAAGAGAAATTTGACAGTTTTAACGTTCATAGGAAAGTAAGAGAAATGGCCGAAAAATATAAACAAATACATTGTTGATAAAGGAGAAGTTAAAGATATTTGGAAGGGCTACGTTGAGCAACTGTTTCACGATGACCGTCCAGAGACACCGCAAACGGATTGCCAAACGGGTCCGAGCATCATTGAAGAAGAGGTAAGAGCGGCCATGAAAGCAATGATAGATGGCAAAGCACCAGGACCAGATAACATAAAAGCAGAATTCCTAAAGCTACTCGATTGGGACAGCCTAAATGGCTTACTTCGAGTTTCAATCGAATCTATGACTCTGGTGATATTCCCTCCCAATGGCTTAAAGCCGAATTTATCACATTGCCCAAGAAACCTGGAGCTAAATCATGTGGAAATTACAGAACAATAAGCCTAATAAGCCACATGCTGAAATAATACACAGAAGAATATATAAACTGTATGAGGAACATATAACACCAGCTCAGTTCGGGTTCAGAAATGCACTGGGTACACGTGAAGCCCTGTTCAGCATTCAGGTACTCTTTCAGAGATGTAGAGATACAAATGTTGACATATACGCTTGTTTTATCGACTACCAAAAAGCGTTCGATAGAGTACAACATCAGACAATGATAGACGTCTTGAAAAATATTGGATTGGATGATAAAGATTTAAGAATAATTACAAACCTATATTGGAATCAGTCTGCTTCGGTGAGGTTAGGGGAAGAAAATACGGGTGTAAGACAGGGATGCATACTGTCTCCATTGATCTTTAATTTGTATGCCGAGCAAACATTTGAAGAGGCACTGGAAGATGCTGACGTGGGAGTTCTATAAAATGGAGAAAGGTTAAATAACATCCGATATGCAGATGACACTGTCTTGTTCGCTGATAGCTCGGAGGGTTTGCAGTTGTTGGTAGATAGAGTGACGATGAGTAGCAACAAGTACGGACTAGACATTAATACAAATAAAACAAAAATTATGGTTATAAGTAAGGCCACTGTGCCCAATTGTAACATCGAGAGTAACGGCAAGCTTATTGAACACGTACCAATGACCAATGGGATCACGTATTGAGGTGTTCGGAAATATGAGTAAAATATTTAAGAACCACGACTTGACGTTAGCAACAAAGATAAGATTCCTACGCTGCTATGTGTTTCCAGTTCTGTTGTATGGGGTGGAGTCGTGGCCACTTACCGAGGCAACAAGTAAAAGATTGGAAGCCTTTGAGATGTGGCTCTATCGCCGGATGCTAAGGGTGTCTTGGACAGACCGTGTCACAAATGAAACGGTTTTACAAATAATGAATAAACAAAAAGAAATTCTAAACACCATCAAAATACGGAAACTCCAATACCTCGGTCATGTGATGAGAAATACAGACAGATATCGATTACTACAAAATATCTTGCAGGGCAAAGTGGATGGAAAAAGCGGTGTAGGAATAGGAGAATTTCTTGGCTAAAGAATCTCAGAACCTGATTTGCAGTGACCACCACACAGTTCTTCAGAGCCGCAGCTAATAAAGTGATGATAGCTAATATGGTTGCCAACATCCGGAACTGACAGGAACTACTAGAATAAGAAGAATCCTGTTGTTCTCGAGGTACTTGAGTAGTTGCTGATTAACTACACGTTCCATGCCTTTGGAGATTATTGGAAGCAAGGCAATTGGGCCATAGTTTGAGGGCGTGGTGTTTTTGTCTTGCAAAGAGACTCGTTTGACATATGAGTCGAGATCAGTACGTCATAATCCTCTACTTTTTTCCGTATGCATAATGTATGAATGACGTGACTGAATGAATGACAACTTTAAACCAAAGAACCGCGGCATAGGATTTTTCTTCTGTTTTCCCCATAGTAACCTTACCCCTCACAATGTTCACCCTTGAAAGCAAGTCAACTAGCTCGTTGGTAATCAGTAACCGAGAAACTTTTGAAAGGTTCCTTCAGAACCTAAGGAAAATGAAATATGCACTGAGTAATCACTTACTCTGCGCGCGAACACTGTTCTGGGCGAACATCGTCCCCTAAGAGTTGTGCTGGGAGGCTTCTAGAAACACCCATCTGAGAGTATATATAGTAGTCAACTTGTACCTAAAATATCTGTAGAATAATGAAGTAGTTTTGAAACTCTGTCGCAATAGCCAAAGAGATGATAATGATGGTAAAAAAACTGAGTGTTGTAATGAGTCGAATTATTTTGTTGTCTTTCAAATGAAATAGAACCCGCGGTGAAATCTGCCATAGTTTTCCGGAAATTCGCCAAAAACCATAGAGGGATATTTTTTCAATTTATTTTGAATTTTCGCCCAGCTTTCTGAAAATATCGAAAAAAAAACTTTTTTTTTTGATGAGAAAACTGACTTTTACTACGGAAAATGCAGAAAGAATACCCAAAAAAGTGTATGTATTGTAAAAAAAAGCCCGAGTGCTAAGTCCCAACTTGGTGTTAATTTTTTTATGTTATTTGTTTTTTTTTGTGATTTACAAGAAAACTTGAAATATGAGAAGATATCGACAAAAAATACGTATTTTCTGGTTACGTTTGAGATGAGGCCGACCTGCCTCATTGGCAGGTCGCATGTGTAATACTTTGCGAAAAATTTGCCAAACATCCATTTTTTTGTGAATAATTTTTTTCATGATTTCTAGTATTTTTTCTCGAATGTTAAGGAGACATGAAATTGGCGATTGCCCAATTTTCAGACCTAAAAATTGAAAATTGAAAAATTTTAGGCAACTTTTAGCAAAAACCATCTTTTTTGGTCTCCACTCAATGAACAGTGGTCAAAAAAATAGATAAAATATTATTTATAACGAACGTAATCGTATCCCAGATACATTGAGGTACTAAAAAAAATTTTTTTGTTATTTAATGCATTGCAAACCTTCGAAAAAAATGTACTTAGTTTAATTATTTAATATCTTGCCCAATAGTCCGATTTCGGTGAAATTCACACACACAAGAGAATGGACATTCAAGGGGAAGGTCTATAAGTGGCCTCTAAAAACTTCAAATAGTTTTCCCGTTACAGGAAAACAATGAAATTAAGCCATGGCCTTCCCATATGCTCAATTATGGTATTTTTCTTGCATCCCTCTGGATATCAATAGCTTATCACCTACCTTAAAAATGCATTTTTTCAAATATCTTCATTTTAACTAAAGTTATGAAAAATTTAGTGTTTGAGCATTTAAAAAATTCAAATTTTCGCTTTTTAGCACCCAGTTTTCTCTCAAAATACCAAAACATGTTTAATCGTCCATATCTCGGGAAGAGTGCATCCGAATATCATTTTTTAAGAGGCATAAAAATTGCCATTTTATTGACTCGTTTCGGAGATATGTCTGCGCATATTGGAAAAACAGACAAAATCCTAAATTTGGACCTTTGGAATCAACAGCTACACTTTTTTTTGCTTCTTTCAGCAAGGTTACCTCAGAATACATAAGGTTTACTATTATTCATAATAATACAATATGTACATGTTTACCGTCATGACTATAAAAATTGTTTTAAGCAGTGCCTAAACATAATTTAATATTTGTCATAAAATATCATTCTATTATTTAATATTCCCCCGTATATTCATTATATTAGTAAATTCTCCTAGGTTATAAAAGTTTCAGGCTTGCAACTTTATAAAATAAAACCAAGTTTTGACTTTTAGGTAATATTTTCAGATTATAACGATTTTCTCCGCTTCCAATTACTACGAAATCGGCTCGAACAACGGGGCCTACGTAAAATTGATGGGACCGAACCTAGAGCCCCATTTCGTTCAGTACATGGCCAACGCGGGCAG
>MU188213.1:65463-96745 GCA_016904865.1 Pissodes strobi | reverse complement strand
TTATCATAATATTGATAATAACGATTCGACAATATTTACGAATAATTTCAAAACTGAAACTGTTGCGGAAAATAATTCGAAAAAAATGATAATATAACATATTACAAACTAAAGGTATGTCATCACGTAAAAAGTATTTAAGCAGAATGTTTTTCAAGTCTCTATCACAAAGTAGAATATCAAAAAGTGGATAATTTTCAGTTTAGTTTTTTATTTAACTGCTTCAAATTGCATTAAAAATACATACTTACCAATAAACGGCGCTTTAAATTTATTGATCAACCCATACAAACAATTGGAATTAAAAAATTCAACCAATATGAGATCGAAATGGTGTTCTTCTTTCAGGAAGTTTTGTAAGTTCTTACTCTTTAAAGAGGTCTCGCAAGTGAGATCGGCAAAATACGATATTAAATGCGTTTCCATATATTTCTGCAGACGATTTCCTGGGAAGAGACTTAAATCCAGAAAGTTGACGATGGGATTGTCCGAGAGAAGCACGTCTCTTCCATTTTTAATGTCACCTAGAAATAATAAATGAGATTATATTATAATTACATGTTGTAATTTTAAGGCTGAGGATGAACTTTGCACAAAGTAAGAGAGTATAAAGAGAATTTCGGTAAATAGGTGAAATTTAGTTAATAGAATTACTGGAAAATGGCGGAACTTATCAGATTTAAGGGCAGTATCACTGCATAATCATAATATTAATGATGAAAGGTGAAGCAACTTTTTATTTATAGTCTGTTTCAGAAATAAATAGATTAATAAAACCTCATTAGGAATGAAAAATTAATACAGGGTGACCCACTAATAATTTATGCCACTTCCAAAATTTGGCATTGGTGTCATTGCAAAATTCTTTCATTTCATCAAGTGTACCCGATAGTACCAACCGGCTTTGGGTCAGTTTATGCGTTTTGCCTACTGTTATCCCTTCATAAACACTAAAAATGGTACGCCAAGGCGTGCAGGATGGACACAATGAATTTAAATTTAACGAAATTTTATTTTACCAAAAAAAAATTATATATAATACGTATTATTAAATTAAATTATAATAGGTTATATTTTTCGTCATTTGACGAACTGTCATCACCTCTTAACATTATAACATGGCTAGTAGGTATATCCTTACCAAATTGGGTTCAAACTCAATACCTTTGTTAGTTAGCCTGTCGATAATTTCTTGTTTTCTCCAAGATGAAGTTTGTGTCTTCTCTATGCGCCGTGAATGATAGCTTGATGCGTTATCCATAACCATCACCGAAACAGCTGGAATAAATGTTATCATTTCACCAAAATAGTCTTTGAAACATCCGAATTCATGTTCTCATGGTAATTTCCCGTCCGACAGACCGAAAGGTTAGCAAACCTTCTTTTAAAAATTCCTCTTCGCTTCTAATGTGTGCAATTAGTCTCTTCTCTTTTTCTCGAAAGCACTTTAATACCCGTTGACAAGCCTTCCATGAAAGCTTGGCGGGCACAGGTTATATTTTTGTCTTGCTAAATTTTTTGGACGATTGTGCAGATGGTCATTTAGTCGGCAATAACCGGTAAGTATTAATGTCATTATTTTCAAGTTGTTTCCGTTATAGGTTAAGACAATATTTAGTTTTGCATCTACCAGGACCTGCTAGTATTGCTTTGGAGTGACAAAGCTCTTCTGCCGTTTCCCATCTGGTGCTTCATTCTCGAATTGCTGTTTTTTTCATCTGTTCGCGAACTGTGTCCATTGTGACTGGTAGTATTGGTTCTGGATCGATTGGTTTGTTACGAGACGCTTTCTTGACAATAGTGTCTGCTCTATTATTACCAAGGTCTGCGTTGTGCCCTTCTTCCAGGCGATGGTTACTCTGATTTCTACAGATATTTGGTTTAGTGATTTTATACACTCTTTAACCATCATGCTTCTGGTCTCCATTTTGTTGAGTGTTTATACAACTGCCTTGCTGTCCGTGACGAACAGTAAATCTGTGTTTGTGATTTGCTACTCCGTCACTTTTCCAGCACCCATCGTTAAGCCACACAGTATGTAGTAGCTCGGGTATATAAAAAACATGTGCCAGCTCCTGAGGTTCTTTTTGATCCGTCCATGTAGATGTGGATATTATAAGTTTGTGACAGTTCACTTATTGAATCTAGTTTGGTTTTGAACCGTTTGTCGAAAATATAATTTCTGACCACAAGGTCTGTGCTCACTCTCATAGCTGGTTGTATGTGGTATGCCTCATTTAGAGCTCTTGCACGTCGAGGTTCCAAGCTTTTTCCCCTCCAGGTACCCGTGAAGTTCAAGCGTACTGCGATTACCTGAGCTTCATTTCTCACAAAAATATCTAACGGAGACAGGTTTAAAAGTACTTCCACTGCATTGGTCGGAGTGGTTTTCATTGCTCCAGTGATAGCTGTGCATGCTAAATTTTGGAGGCGGGACAGTTTGGCTTGAGCTGTTGTTTTTCCTGATCGTGATTAGTGCGCCATATGCAAACATGGTGACATCTGTGTATATCCAGTATGCGAATTTAGGTGACAGTTCTCATGTCGACCCTATCGCTCTCCTACACTGGTAAAAGGCTCGGACAGATTTCTCATACTTATGACCAAGGTGGCGCTGCCAGTTAAGCTCCTTGCCTTGGATGATTCCTAGATATTTTACTCCTTTTGATAGCTTGAGCTGTGCCCCAAACAAAGAGAACGGACTGAATTTGAATTTTCTCCTTCTTGTAAATAGCAAGTTCTGTTTTGTTGGGATTGACCGAAAGAGAGTTTTCGTTGCACCATATCTCTACTATTTTGAAAGCTCTGTTCATTAACCCTGACAGAACCCCTTCGAACTTGCCCACAATAATGATTGTTATGTCATCAGCGTATCCGATTACAAAGAGTCCTGCTTTGTCCGGGTTTTGTATGAGGTTGTTTACGATCTCATTCCAGGGCAGGGGGGAGAGCACCCCACCTTGTGGACATCCTGTCGTTACGAGTGCTGTTACAGTTTTGTTACCGATAGTTAGGTTTACTGCTCTAAGTTTCAGCATATTGGCAATTTAGCCCCTTATGGTGGGGCGGACTCTATGGTTTGTTAGCGACGTATGTACGTTGTGAAAAGCAGCTTTATCAAAAGCTCCTTCAATATCGAGAAACGCTCTGAGAGCGCATTCTTTTCGGTGTAAGGCTTCTTCAATTATTTGAAAGACGTAGTGCGGTACTGCTTTACACTTCGCAAGTATTTTCGTCGCCAGCAAACAAATTCATCGCTTTCCAGTAAAAGTGATTTTCTATTAAGCTCTTACCAGGCCAATGCCATAATTTTTAAAATTGTCCATAAGAATTGTCTAGTTTTCAATGGAATACTGTCATTTTGGCTAAGCTCCATCAAAATTGTATGTAGGGTACGTATTTCTTTTTTAAAATAGAGCCAACTTTTATTCGAATTACACATTTGGTGTCTTCATCAAGGACTTTTGCTGGTCTTCCTAGAATTTTCTTCGAAGATTCTGCTTGACCTTCTACCTTTCTGTCCCGCAATAATTTGAAAACGGTAGACTTTCCAATTCCAGTCGTTCGGGAACATCGTTCAACAATTTCTTGCATAGTGAAACTAGGGTAATCGCACGATTACGATTCGAGGTGGCTCGAATTCGAGTCTATGTATGGGGAACTCTAGGACCATAAGAGATACAGTGGCGGTCAAATTAGAGCAAAATTGCGCATTTAGGTTCCTAACAATATGCCGTTTAGGAAGTTTTAACACTCCGAGTATTTCCGGAGATATCCGAAAAAAACCCAAATATTGAAAAATCGTTTTATTTTTTCCTGAGCTTATTTAAAAACGGATTTCAAATTGAATTGCACTTTTGCAGTGTTACTTTTTCCGCTCTATCCAATGGTAGGATGCAGTTTGGAATCCGACGTTTCGTCTTCAAGGGATCATCCTTAACTTTCTTTTTTTAAATACGAACTTGATGTTGGCGTTATAAAAATAATATTTTTTTTATTTTTTTTTAATTATTTATTTTGCTTTGGGGTAAGAAATAAATAAACCTGTTTATTTAATTATATTATTTTTTATTTTTATTAATAATAAAGGTTTTACTTTTCCACTTAACACAGAAAACAAAATAAATTATTTTTATAGAATGTAAAAATTTACAGTAACTTAAACTACGTAAAATTACATCAAAGCAAAATAAGTATTTAAAAAAATAAATAAATAAAAAAAAACGCATGACCCCTTGAAAATGAAACGTCGGATTCCAAACTAGATACAACCATTGGATAGAACGAGGAAAGTGGCAATGCAAAAGTGCAATCCAATTTAAAATACCTTTTTAAATAAGCTCATGAAAAAAATAAAACGAATTTTCAATATTTCGTTTTTTTCCCGGTATCTCCGGAAATACTCGGAATTTTAAAACTTTCTACACGGCATATTTATAGCGCAATTTTGCGTTAATTTGACCGATAGTGTAGGTATCTCCTAAGGTTTTCGAATTCGAGCCACCCTGTGCATTTAAAATGACTTTTTCACTCACTGATAGTGGAGAATTATTAGAACATCTTTTCGTTGGAGTGAACGTCGCGATTTTATTAATACTTTATAATGCTGTTAACACTATGGCGAAACAGCAAATACTAACATGTTTAAAACACCATTAAGCAGTATTTATAATCCGTGTCTTTATTACCTGAATCAATAGGTATGCAAAAGGACTACAGGTATTTAAAAGGAGCATAAAAGTAATCTATAGAGCAATAAAACCTCATTACCCATGCAAAAGAACTGCAGGGGTAAAAAGTTTACCTCCGCCTATGGACAATCACGAAATTCAGACAAACTGGACGCAATTCCCCACTATTACTCAATACATTTATGAAACAGACTTTAGATTATCTTCTTCAGTGAACTTTGCTCATTCATTTAAAAAAAAATACTTTAAAACTTTATATTATTATTTCAAATATTTGTATTAATATTTATATTATTATTATTATTATTATTTTGCTTTCTGTTTCATATTGGCTTCCTGTTTTGAATTTTATATTCTTAAAGATTTATGTTTTTATGTGCTGTGATATTTTCATTTACCCTTCTTATTTTAGATGTCCCTTAATCTTATGTTGTCCTTAGTAAATGAGTCCCAAATTGCAAAAATGGTCAATTTGTTTACTATTCCGTTAGATATCAAAAATTATAAATAAATAAGTTTATAAAATTTACTTTTCTTCATAAAAAGTGCTTATTTCAAACTTTTTATTACATTACGTTGGTGACTTACTTTTAGATTCAGCGCAACGGGTGCTTACCCTTTTTGTTTAATATTATTTTTTCAATTTTGCATTTAAGTAAGCCTTTACCATTTATGCGGTTACGGCATATCCTTGTTCCCGTTATTTTTGAATTATGTGAAAAAAATATGATGTTGCCTCAAAAGATCGGGTAAGGTACTTCCTAACTGAAAGAAAATGACGGGCTAATCTTTTTGTTTTTTTTTTAGAAATCTTACAATTCTCTATGCGCAAATGCAAGATCATAAACAAACTTGCGGAAATACAATTCCTTTTATAAAAGGGACGAAATTGGCCTTCAGAAGTGTAACTGTGAATTTTCGATACTAGCGGATGAAAATTATTTGGACCAAATAGAGAACGTCTCGGGTAAAAATATTGTCTGTTGCGCATTTGTAATGGTTAGATCTGTTTTTTTATAAATATTACTAGCTTTATTCCGCACTTGATTCGCAGAAACTAACTTCCCGGATCTATATGATACAAACTTGACACCCCAGCCAGTACCTTAAAAACGACATAATTTGGGAAGGAATTAAGCCTTAAATAAAAATAATGTCACTTCCTTTAGGTATCATACTATCGGCAGAATAACGAATGTTATCTGCTCTCAATAACCTATTATATTTAAAATTTGTATCACGATTAGATATAAGTATGAAGATAAATACTAGAAATAATATTGAGATGAACTTAATTATGTAATTAAGTATTAATTACCTTCAGTTCGGACGTGGCTAATTATTGTTATGTTATGCCCTCGTTCTCCCAGTTCCTGAAACAGCGGCTTAAATACGTCATAGTGACTTTTACCCGGATGTCCGAATATCACTAAAATATTATAACAGGCACCTAACCGCACTAGTACAAATAAAATTAAAGCCGCCGGCACATTATTCAGCGTGTTCATATTTATTTAATTCACATGAAATAATATCAGCCTTGCATGCCTTGAGAATTATAAATAACTACTGATTTGTTTTGATCATATGGTCATGCGCAAACTACATAGATACTTAGCGGGTGGATTAGTTTGCGTCGTTTCACTCGTTTCCGTGTCGTACGCATCAGACCTTCACCTTTTGTAGGTAGTACTGCTTAAAATAGTGAACCTCTGTATGATGTCTTTGACCTATAATTTGAATTTTTACTGTCCTAGGCAAAACGCGTATACAAGGGTTGAGTGAAAAGTATATCAACGTCAAAACCGGCCTGCTCACGCCGCACAGTGCGACGGATTGGAATTCTTGTGGGACCAAACCGTTTTTTTTTTTAGAAAGAAAATGAGAAATCACACTGATAAGCATAGATAGCAGATGCTCAAATTAATACAATTTTTTTTTGTCGTGTATATTCTTCGTATTTTGAAACTGTTTTATCAACTAAATTTAGTGGTTTTCTGCTCAGTATGGCAGAGGAAATAAAAGAAGAAAAATTCACAAGTACCAATACGTTCCCTTCCAGAAAATTATGTTGCGGCTTACTAAAGTTATGTACTTTGATACTTGTATATTATTCTCAAACATTCCTACACTTTTTTCTAAAGATATCACTTTTTTCAAATATTGCTTAGCTTGATGAAGCATAACGTTTGAGTTGACAATAGTAGTGAGCAATGTGTATGCCCCAATATCACTCATTCCTGGCGATGTTTTTTTTACCCGCCGTTGCCCGATCGCTCAGAAAAAATAATTTTTATTTTATAGAGATTATAAAACATTTCCCTTTTTTTCAAAAATCGTTATATTTGATGAAGCAGATCTTTTAAATTGTTAATAGTTATCAAGAAGTAGTGAACAATTTTGACGCCACCATGTTTTCAGTTTCTAATCATGTTTAGGAAGCCCTTAAAGAGAAAGGCGTTTTAAACCCAACATCTAAAACCAGTTAAGGCTCAACAGCTATTATTTTTCATTGTCTTATATCGAAAGTGGAAAAAAGTTAATTTTCATTAAAAAAAAATTGCAATTACAATCTGCCGTGGCTAGAAGGCGCAGGCGTATTATTAGTCACGGCAAGTTTGGGTTAGTCAGTCTACCAGCATAAAAATAAAACAAAGACTCGTTAAACCGTTGATAGAAGATTATTCAAAAAAAGAATTGGGATTTGCAACTGCTATGAGTTTTATGACTAGTGGAAGTAGAGATGCTGCTTTAATCTTGCAAACCTTAGCTGAAACTCCATTGAAAGGCACTGAGTTGAAAAAATAAGTGAATGACAGCAATAGCCAATTATTTGGGCATTTTTTTCCCGATGAAACTCTGGCTGTATTTACGGATTTAAATTAACAGAAGCTCAATACCAACTTCTAAGGAATGCGTTGAAATCAAAAGGTCTTAAAGATGTGTTGCCCAATTACAGGCATATTTTGGCAGCTAAGAGAAATTTTTATCCAAATGGTATGGCAATTTTGGAGAAGGTTTCACAGGTTGATCTTCAATCTTTAATACCTTCAGAAGATTGATAGAGTCCTAAAATGAGGTATCAGATTGCGATTATTCTCCCATCAAGCTTAACATATATTTTTTTAAATGGGGTGCTACTATTAAAATTTAGCCAGCGCCAGCGTAGTTTTTCCGAAAAAAATTCACAGTCCTTTACAAAGATGCAACCGAGGGGGACATTGAAAATGTTGAATTAAAATGCAAAAATCTGAATTGCTCAAGCTTAACAAATATTTTTTAAATGGGGTGCTGATGGTAGTGGTGGTAAAAATTATTTTAAGCAAAATTTTTCAAGTGTTTGATGACACAAGTTTATTAACAATTACGTCTACGTCTCGATAAGTATGAACAAACTGTTTTCTCGAAAAATCGAAGAATGTCATCTACCAGGTATTGCAGACTGCTGCGAGTTCAGTATACCAGAGAGACAAACGATGTAACAAAAGAATTTCCAAGGTTCAGACGGAAATTGATAACTTTATAAGTACTGCAATATGTGGTTCACAATGCTATGTTTCCTACAATGGCTGACAGAAAAGTATGTAACGCTTTGATGGATTGCTCTTCTCAAAAAAGTTATATTGAATGCTTCCTGCACATTGCCTATATATTAGATTTGTGCATCTGGAAAACACCCAAATCAATGAAGCCTTTATTTGATGAGAGGAAAAAATATATAACAACATATTTCAGAAAACAAACAAACTAGAAAAAACTTTGAAACTCTTTGTCATTTAATTGTCTAATATGCTGGGGTAGGGAATTGAAAAAGTTTAGTCCATAGAAACTGGTGCCATTTCTGGACCTTGTGAGGCAAAACTGACTTAAATCTAAAATTGCTTTTTTTTCTGGTGGGACAGCTATGAACTTCTTGGTGTGCTTGAAATAGTGGCAAGTTCTGCCTAACATACATAAGGCATTGTAAGAGGTAAGCACTGGGAAGCATCAATATCTGCAGGTCCACGAAGGCCGGACGACAGTCCTCTCGGTTGCCTAACCCAGCCATTAGCACTATAAATCTTCTTTGTAGTTTAAGGACTTTGATGGCATGACGGGAATGACCCAATTCAAGAATTGCGTAACCCATCCCATGACCGAGCTGAAGTAGCCATGGATATGCTGCTAGTACACATCCTGAAAGATTTCTTATCAGGTACGCTGACTTAGAGAGCTTGCCACAAAGCTGCTGAATATAACAGTCCCATGCCTTTCTTGAGCTCAAGAACACACCCAAAACTTTTACCTCATTAAAGCAGCACTCCAGCAAACGGTGTTCTACTTTGCTCCTCCTCAGGCTGAAATTTATGGACTGTTTTTTCCCCATTCAGACACAGCTTATTTGCAAGAAACCATTTTTCGATGGTCACAGTAGTCTTTTAATTTCAGAAACATTTATTTTGGATGGGTAGAGATTGCAAAAAGAGTGGTGTGCAAAAATCAATCAAATCAACCTCTCTATTCCCTGTAGGTAGACAAGGTCATTCATAAAAATAAGAAATAGGATAGGCCCTAGTACCGATCTTTGGGAAAATCTATGTCTCACCGTGCGTGGGTGAGGGGTCGAAATAATACAATTAAAATGTGACTGCGTGCGGTCCGACAGGTATAACGTTATAATTGAATATTCTCTGCCTAGAAACCATAATGGGGTAGTTTGGAAAGAAGGAATATTATGTGAGACGCAATCAAAAGCCTTGGTCAAGTCCAGACATGAGGCGTAGGTATCAAGTCCTCCCTCAAAACCCCCCCAAGACACGTCTCACAAGACAATTAATGGCTAGGGTAGTGCTCTTTTTGTTTCTAAAACCAAACTGATTTTGAAAGAAGACATTGTTTTGTTCAAAATGTATACCTATTTGTTTTTTCAAGGCCGATTGAAACATTTTTGATAAAATTGGTAGGAGGGAAATAGATCGATAATTTGAGCATTCACCATTGGATCTTTTGTTTTTATAAATAGGTACAATTTTGGGCAGTTTTCAGTACCTGAGGAAATACATTACAGTCAATAGCCTGGTTTATTATAAGCTTTGTCAAAGGGAACAAGATGAGATTTTTCAGAGTTTTTATTATTTTTGCATTGATGTCATGCTTTTACTTGGTTTTATTTCATCCATCTTCTACCTTACCTCATTAAAGGAGACATAGGAAAAATTAAAAGGACTTCTTGCATTTTCACAAAGGTATTCCGAGAAATGCTTATGGGATGTGGGAAGGGATTGAATAACCTGATCTGCTATGCTAGAGAAAAAACTATTGAAGGAAGATGCATCCAGTATTGAAGAATATCTTGAGGTGGGGGAGGGTTGATTAATCTTTATAACATGCCACATGGGGGTTCAACATTCTTAATGTAATTGTCTTAGGCTCATTTTTTGGCTCTTGACAGCTGCTCTATAGGCGGTAAGTGGTTCTATATTCGTTGACAGTCTTAAAAGGCATAAGCACAGGATTTTGCTTATTTTAAGAGGCCCTTAATTTCAGTCGGTCAGTTTCAGATTTAGTGTTATCTTAAGAGCTCTAAATTCTGATTATCAAATAGATGTGGAGAAATCCAAGGCCTACGATCATGAAACATCCCAATTATATGTGACACTTTATTCATGGCTTCCTATGCTTCTCTCAATTCATAACCTCCCTATGCATTCGAGTCAGGTGATTGAGCACTTTTTGTTGTCAATTGGTGAGCTATCGGTGTATGGCCAAGAGGTTGCGACAAAGAAGTGAAGTGTTTTAGAGATCACCATACAAGGAAGATATCCAGAACTTAAACGTTGGAGGATATGTTTCACACGCTTTTAATAAATTCAGATCCATTTATTTCTGGCCTTTGAAATTGTCCTTAAAATAATCAGGTTATTGATGAAGATGCTGTTAAACTTTTCATGTGCGAGTTTAAGTTGTAAGTAGTAATGTAAACAATGCTATATTATTACTGTTGATATAAGCATTTTTTAAATATTATGTATTGTCACGAATTAGTTTTTTATCCGTGACGCCACGCCTTACTTAGCGTTCAGGAGAATAATAGCTCAGATTCGGAACCGTTCTACGTTGGGTGAGAAGAGATGATAAAGGAGACACGTTGGTAAAAGCAATAACAAGTTTATTTACAAACAAACTTAACAACGGTTATATTGTACGCGAGCAATAACAAATGCGTGTTTTGTTTATAGATGAATTAAGAGTTTACACTATACCCAATTAATATTAAATGCATGTCTTCTCAAAGGAGGCTTAGTTTAAAGTGTTTCTACGCCCTTGATCACTACTTTATTAATAAAGTGAATGCTAGCTGGGTTGTCTTTTATTTATGTATTTGTTTTGATATTTATATGGTAAGTCTTTTAGCGTCTCTCAATGACGGAGTAGTTTAATTTAAGTTTGACCCAGATTACTAAGGCACTTGCACTACTTTTAAAAATCCCCAAAAATCCCCTTACTTGAAATTTTGATACTTTATGCGTAGGTTCGACTCTCACTACTTTTTAGAAATCCCCCGGGTGCCGTATACCTATGTACATGTACATCCAGGTTAGGTGGGGAACTGTTCACCCTGAATCTATGCACAGGTGCTCTCAGGTATTTAGGTTGCGTGATAGAACCAGCATAGTACGCACCTGTGTGCTTGCACTCACCTGATTGAGCAGAATTAAGAGAGACCCGAAAGTCTGATGCATTTGACATTTGCCTGCGTATTTGTATTTTACAAAATGCTGATAGCTGCAACGTTAACGACTAAAATAATTGCTCCCGTCAAACTCTCCAGTTCTTTATAATTAACTGTGAATGTTTATATAACATTTTTCAAGTTAAAGTTCAAACTTAGGACAGGTTGATATTTACTTAGTTAGGTTTATGCATTTTAGTAGTTCACACTATTATAACATTACACTAAATTATTCTTCAATATTTTCGTGCGGTACCCTTTCTTGTCTAGATTGATCCAGGACCCCAACTGCCTCTCCTGAATTTGTGATGCCTTTAACAAAATTTGCAATTTCTTGCCTCAGCTGGACCCTGTTTGTTTCTACATCTAAAAATGGCCACTGTTAGGGCCTCCGGACTCAGACGCTGCAATACAGGCCTAAAATGAACGTCAAAAAGGTTCATCATGTCCATGTGTTCTCTCACATTTTCTCCATCTATCGTCAGGTCTTTTAAAAACGTTGCGTTATTTCAATCAAATAAAGCAAATTCTTATTATTTGTTACTGGTTCGACTTTTATCAATGCTTATGGTAACAAAAAATTAATGTTTATTTTTATTATCAACTATAAACGATTTACACAAGATCCAGGAAACCTATTACTTTGCGCGCCTTCTACATAAACCCGCAACCCCCATAACCTAAATGGGTGAAAGACAAAGCAAGCTACAAAAAAACTTATGGTTGCTATATTATAAAACACCATTTGCTACATTCTTAATCCTTACTTGTGTCACAAACATGCTAAAGTACATCCATGCTACCGATCCGCTTATGGGCATTAATTAAATCAATAGGAATGCACTAAAGTGACAGATAATGGGCGGAGCTAGATAGAAATTATGAAATTTGAAATTGTAAAAGCAAAGCCAGTAACTTTTCTGCTAAATTAGAACTGATTTTGGGTATGCCTTGGGTTAGTTTGGGTTGGTTGCGTCCCCGAAGCGAGCGGCGGGTCGTGCGTGAAGTGAAATATCAGATATTCTAAAATAGTAAACAAACGTAGCTCCGCCCATTAACTGTCACTTTTATGCATTCCTATTGGTTTAATTAAGGCCCATAAGCGGATCGTGGTATGGATGTACTTTCGCCCCAAACATTGCTGCTGAAGTTTTGTCCCGCTGGAATGCCATCCTCCGCACTGTGCTCCGGTATTTTACAAATACCGGATACCCCGTCGGCGTCGGCCTGTTATGCTCTTCCCACTCGGCAGTTAGCACTAGTGATCAAGAATCTACGATAAACTGTAGATCTCATCTGGATTAGCGTCACCAGGCAGCAGTACAAGAGGAGCTTATGCACATGCTTTTAAGTTAGAACCAATTGAATCGTTGATTTCAAAAACAGCATAAATCGAAAATGGTCAAAATCCAGATATCAGCAGCATCTAGTAGAGTTCGATGGCATAAATAGTTTTCTTAAAAACGACACGACGAGTTATGACAGGTCCAAGACCTGTGCTGTTTTCGTTGAAAGTAGATATTCCAACGTATATTGCTTAATAACTGTTATAATAAAATTCAGTATAATCCTTGTTATTGACTGTATTTTACACTGCTGTTGTATTAACAGTGTAGTAGATGTACATAATAAATAAAAATAATGCTATTACTGAACAAACTAATTGCCCCAGAAGAAATCCAATAAAAGGAAAAAAGACTGTACAAATACAGGATGCCAAAGTAAAAGATTTGAATATATAAACCATAAAAAAAAACTAGTTCCAGCTCATGCCACTAGTGGTCTTACAAGTATGTGCATTATTTTTATTACTTCCTTTTTAGTTGTTGATTTGTGCAAATTTGTTATTAGTATTGAAACGACTATAGATGTAAGTTACTAAAACGTTATGAGAAAGTTCGCGAAAATGTTGACCGAAATTATTTGCTGACTGGTTTAATCACGTTGAAGCTTATTCGTGCATGCAGAACAAGACTTAACACTACAGAAGAACGGCAGAAACCTCATGCATATTCATTCAAAATTAGATATGAAGGGAAACAGCCTAGTTTCGCATGGTAAAGCCCCAAGCGACTTAAGAGGACGTCATTTCAATCGCACATCTGCGGAGGACTAAAATACAAATGGGATTTTTATAGATTTAGCGTAGACCACCCGATACTTCTTCACAAATTAGGGAATCTAGGTATTGGAGGTAAACTGTATGATTTATTTAAGTCTTATCCAGAGAATCGGACACAGCAGGTAAATATAAATGGTATTGTGAACTACTAAAATGCATAAACTACTAAATAAATATCACCCTGTACTAATATTGAACTTGAACTTGGAAAATAGTGTCTAAGCATTAACGACAAATTTTAAACAACGCGAGCAGTCAACGCGAGCGATTATGAACCTTAAACGTGCAACGATCAGCACATTTTATTATATAAATACGCTAGCGAACCACCACTGAGTCTTGCAGAGCACATGTTCGTGACACTGAGGGGTTGCCTACCCACAGTAGTGAAAGTCCAATCTATGATAAATTTGTAAAAGTTCTGGAAATATTATTTAAATCAGAATCTGAATCTATCAAGTAGTTCAAGTGCAGTGTAAACTCTGAGTGTACTTAATATAAAGCCAACCATAAATGAAACACAACACAACTTTTAAGAAAACTGTATTTATAAAACAGTGACTAAAGACCTATAACCATTTCAAAAATATACTTCACTCGAGAGAACATGCGCACCTTAGCAATCGCCGATAATATAACCTCATTTAGTTCTTGACCAATAGATATTGTTGATGTTTTCTATTCTAATTAAGTCTTTGACCAATAGACGTTGTAATGATTTTGAACTTAAGTGCTTTCTTTATCATATCTTCTCACCTCACGTAGATCAATCCCGAATCTTAGCTATATTCCTGCACGCTAACCCAGCTATGGCGTCACGGAAAAATGTCCCAACTGTATGCATCAGTTTCAACCTAGCAAAAAAACCTCTAGAACATGTGAATTTATTATGCTAAAGTACGGGGAAAACTTAAATTGAAAAACTTATCTACATAAAGTAATAAATAAAAGCTGATGGGTGACGCAAAACATAAAATACTCATTATAATTTATTATCCTGTTGCCCTGCCGTAACACAATATGACTTTCCTTAGGAAGGATATTAAATTCTCATCACTTTTTAATTTTTCCATCAAGCTGAGATCGTTTCCTTCCTACACTTCTTTCGCCTCCTGCTGTCGCTCATGGAAGCGTCTTGGGATTCTTCCGCATTTTACATTTAATTAAAAGTCAGATGCGATAAAGATTCTGCAAATAAAGGTTTTTTGTGTGTATCAAAATATTATTTGATACTTAGATTATTAGTTCTTCGTACATTATCCTAATTTATAAGCAACGCGTTCCCTCTCATGGTCACTTAATGGAATTTGAGCAGCTTTTTATATTATTGGAAATATACGTATGCACCTAGTTTAACAACCCTAATTTAATCCATGTAATTTTAGACAAATTTCAAGTCATACCAAGTTAACCACGGCTAAAAGCTAAAAATAACCTGGCTAACCCACACTAGGTTAAAAGTCACTAAACCAAACTAACCTAGAAGTCACGACAGCAAGAACGCGTGCTCCTATTTTGTTTTCTGTTGTCCCAATTATGATACATTTAATAATTGTATATAATGGATTTATTTTAATATTGATGCTCTTAAGATACTATCCACTACAAGAATTCTTGATGCGGTGCCATGCTGCAAATTGTTAGGTTTATAACCGACTACCGGCGCCGGCGGTCGGTGCGAAAGGGGTAAGCGCTTATACTCCATCGACGACCTCGAGGTCACTCGGATAGAAGAACTCAAGTAGGGCCCTACCTCTAGGGTTCACGTCCACGCTACCCCAACAGAGTGATGCAAGTTCGCAAAACATCATATTGACAAAGGTAGATTTCTTGTGCCGCAGGGGGGCTCTTCACATCCATACGAAAGTAAATCAAGCAAACCACAATCTTTCTTCTATTAATTTCCTCATTTATGGCAAGCCTGACCGCATCGAGGTGCCTAGTGAAGATGCCTGGCAGCGGCATAGCCTCCACACCCCAGGTAAAGAAGCAGGTCCTTGGCACCTCGGGAGCAGTAACCTGTATCATCTCCTACACCAAGTCCTGTAACATCTCTCTGCTAAACCTAGGGCTCCGGCATGTATGTTATCCTTTTTGAGCTTGCCACACAAGGGTGCTGAAGGGGCCCTCCCATGTAATTAAATTTAATAAATAATTAAATAAGGAAATTGTTGTTAGGACTCTTTCTTACATGTTGTAATAGGTTTTGATGATGCGAGTATCGTCTCGAGAACGTTCCCTATCAACAGCTTTGATGACCCTCGTATTTCCAAGTTCCATAAAGTTCCCATAAGTAAGGGAGATAGTTAGTCACCAGTTGTGGCGCTCTAGCACAGCAAGAAGGCTTTATACAACGAGGTGCGTTAAATGCCCCGAGGCTAGTCGCTGGGACCAGATTCCTTTCTAGCCATCTATTCCGTTGGCGCGCAAAACAGACCAGGATTGTGGAAGTGTTTATAGAGGCACTTCATCTAGGTGGTTAGGGTCGTTAAGCCAAAACCCTATGTCACTAAGTCATGCGGAGATCGTTGCATTCCATGCGGTTTACAGCATGTTCTAACCTAGTGCTTTTAGGGAGGGGTTCTTCAGGGTAAATCGTAGCATTTGACGCGATACGCTTAACTATGATGATAATGATGACGGTGATGATAATGGTGATGATGATGAAGATAACCACTCTATCTACAGGCAACATATTATATAATATAGAGACCTCGTATATTAAATTTTCTTAGGCGATGGCAGGTAGAGTTTGAAAATATAAGCTTTGTTGTTCCCTTAAAAAGTTAACTGAAAAATATCTAAAATTATCCACCACCATTCCTAAAAATAGCACCAAAAGTTTCAGTTCAATGTAAATTCTAAATAAATCTCGACTGTTGACCTGCCAAATATATTCCCAAGAAAAAATGAAGAAATACGCGAATCGGATTTAAAGTTTATCTAATGTGACAGAGACACATAGGCCATCGTGTGTCTAAAACACTCAGGTTTCCGCTGGGAAATAAAAGTGCTTTGCTTTCGTAACTTTTAGGTTTAGCTTTGAAAAATTGACAGCAACGCTGAGCACTTTGCCATTTGCGATAAGATCAAATGAACTTCTAAAAAGGTCGGCAAAATTTAAGGTCGTTCTGTTTTGGAGGGCTTGAAAGATTTTATATTTTTAGCATTTGTTTTTTTATTAATCATTTATTCATGTAGAGTCAAGACAAAGTTTTATACTAAATATATAGAATAGCAAGGTAGTATCTAATTTAAAAAGTTCGTTTATACGTTCGTGTTCAAAACGCAATTTTCTCTATCAAATTTTAATGCATGAAGTAGTGTCTAAGTACCTACTTTTCTATACTTATATCTTAGATCGGTTCTTGTTGTTACATGTACAGCAGGCAAGATTTCGAGCAACGGGCACCTTGAGAGTGAATAGACTATCAAGATTTCCCGTAAGATACTCCAAAAGCCTTGAAACAGTAGCGCGCGGAACTTTTGACTGCAGGTCTGATAGTACTGGCCAGATATTCTTTTTGAAATGGAATGAAAACAAATATGTAACGATTGCAATGAGTCATAAATATATTGACCACTTCATCAGGCATCATGATGGGATAGAAAAACTAAAAAGAGAACAGCTACCGCAGCCTTTAGAGTTGAAGAAATGCAATTCTTACATGGGAAGCGTGGATCAGCATGACTAGAGCGTAGGAAAATATGTCGTTCAAATAAGAGTGAAAAAATGGCACTGGGTGATTTTGGATATGTCCGTTGTACATTTTTGGATAGTTTACAAAATTATACAAAGGGTTAAGTAGGATTTGGCAAATTGCATTGAGTTGCAATGAGTGTGCAATACGGTTTTTCTTGAAGTTAAAAGTAAAGATTTTCAATTAAAAGGAATCCTAGCCCCGGAGAGTCGTATTGCAAATGCCCGGCCCCGGTAGTGGGGTCGTTAGAGCGCCACCAGTTCTTTCCAACTAAACTGAAAATTGTTCGCGAGTGTTGTGCAGGGTGGCTAGGCCCGCTTATTAAATCAAAAGGTACTCAATTTCAACTTAACAAGAAAACAAGAAAACACAATCTATAATTTAAGGAATAATCTATTTACTACTAAGGTTTTTTTTTAAACACAGCAACAATACTACGGATAATGGCAAGTTAAAGACAAAATAATGTCAAATGACTATTAAATTTAACTAATAATTGGTACAATATGGTGATTGTACGGAGACCAATTCTGTTGTTAACGCTCAGTACGGTGTGCCTTGAAACTAAATGCGCTAAATACTACAAACCGAAATAATCACTTTGATGTTAACTAAGCTCATTACATATATGTATGCGTGCGCTAGTAGCTGCACCAATTATAAATATAGCAAATATAGCGATGAACTGCCACAATAATTAAATCAAATCACTTAATAAAAAGAATAAAATTAGAATAAAACAATTGAAAGCTTGGCTGTCAATGCTTGATTTATATTCACATATTGGAAACTATTATTAATCGGCAAGAAAAATAAATGATTTAATGAAACTTTGTTCTTTCGGGGCACAATCTATAGTGCAAAATTCATTATGACAAATGACAAAAAAAGAAATAATAATACAGATAAATACTTCTGTACGATACCCTTTAGATCCGTCAAACTCTGGTGGAGACGCCGGGCACCTGTTGGTACTACTATGGCACTGGCCCCGAGGGTAGAACCCGCAGAGGACTCGGCAATACACTTGGCCCTAGTGTAGCCTGGTATTAGAAGTGGGGGCCCGTTAGTTGAAGTCGTGGCCCTGTAATTGGACTGTGTCCCGCTAATTGAAGTAGTAGCCTGGTAGTAAAGGTGGTAGCCTGGTAGTAAAAGTGGTAGCCAGGTAGTAAAAGTGGTAGCCCGGTAGTATAAGTGGTATCCTGTTAGTAAAAGTGGTAGCCTGCTAGTAAAACCTTGAAATAACCCAGTACGCATTAGACAAAGCCCCCTTACTTTAATAAAAAACCATAGCCCCCCCTTACATAAATATATTTTCTTGACCATCAGCAAAGAAAAGAAATACTGAGATACAGACAACTTGAATATAAAAAAGATAGGTATGAGTCACCCCTAAAAGAAAATATAAACTTCCCTATATGATCAAAACTCAAGTTATATTAAAATAAAAATTCAGATTTGATAAAATGAAGTAGATAAGATAACCCAAGGAATGCAAAGCAAATGGCGAACTATGCGCAAAAAAGGTTAACACAGATAAAGAAATTAAATCATTAAGTTGGACAAAAAAATTGTAGCAATAATTACCTCGTTAGTGTGTGAGGGTTACGGGAGTTTCGACGGTCTCGGTCTTATACGACTTATTTGGAAAGCCTCTAGAAATAAGGGAAAAAACCATTAGCGTCATGGCGTCGTCCGCGTGCTTCAAAAGTAATAGGGAAAAAATAATTCCAAAAAATGCTTACCTAGTACAGTATTTAGATCCCGATTAATCGGTCGTGTCAAAGCACAAACAGAATCCACAATATATCCCCAAAGAATGGGTAGAATTAAATCACAATCCTAAATGTTGATTCCGTATGAGTGCACTAACGGCAAACCTTCTCGCCTCGAAAGGTATTTTTAGAAGGACTCTTTTTGTTTCCGTCGCTTTGCCTTTCTCCTTCCCCGAGAACTACGTCAGATCAAGAAGTAGTAATGGGCTGAAACATGCCAAGTGATTCGATACAAGGAATAATTTTAAGATAATAAACGACTTAGTTCTCGTTTATTAGGATGGTAAAATGACGGCGGGAGCCACAATTAATGCACTGAAATTAAATGTTTCAAGAAATACTAGAGAATATTCCCCAACAAAACGATAAACTTTTAAAAATTTAAATCGACAGCTGCAACTATGAGAAATAGCCCATTTTTATACCAACAACCGAATGTAACAAAAAGTGTAGCATGTCGGGTGGAAAGATAAATATAAAGCAGAGGTCCCAAAACGATCTCTGAAATGATCGAGGTGACTGGAATCCAGCAACCAGGGGATCCAAAAAGTTATGAAATATTCAAACCGAAAATAAAATATGAATTTGACGAGTCTAATGAAACGTAAAAGCGGGTTTTACCAACAAAATTCTTAAAAATATAAATCGGTTCGCAGGCCGTTCTACGGTAATTTAATATAAATTAAGCAGAGCTCTCCTAATAACAATAATATCCTATTTTAGTGATTGGATCAAACCTAAAGGATTTGTGCTTCGCTTTTCAAGTCAAATAAATATAGTCACGAAGTGTTATAAAAGCTAATAGAAATATATCGTTAACCTATATTTAGAATTGAGTTAATTTACATTAAGGAATACGGCAATTTTAAGCTTCTTGTCAGCAAATCGAATCAATAAATATTGAATTAATTAACCGATGAGTATTGACCGCTTTTCAATAATTCCTACAGCAAAATACAGCATTTTTTTGCTAAATGCGGCGTATAAAATGAAATTTAAAAATATTTGACACTGGCAAAATCGGACTGTTACAAACTTCCAGTGGAGGTTCTGGGGAGTCTGCTTTTGATGGAAATCGAATAAGCAACTCTCTTCAAAAGTCGGCCATGGTGACTGTCAGTATTGGCGTCGCAGCAAAATAGTCTTGTGACATACCCTTTTAGTGACCCACTTTTGAGTCATCGGCGTTATCTATTGCTATTACCTTTGGTGTTATTGGTTTCCTGCCTTGGCCCATTTCTTTAACTGGGATTTTTCACTGTCTTTGTCAGATAAGTTTCTGTTAGGTTCCTGTCACCTTACTGCGTTGGCAGATTGAAACAGAACCTTAAATGGTAAAATGAGGAGCTTGCGTTCAAAAGGGGCTATATCCATTTTTTTGCCGATATGCTTTTTTGCGATTTTCGGCTAAGTTTCACAAGATCTATTGACCGGCGCGATCATTTGCGTACAAAACGGGCTATTTGTATGTTAAAATCGCAGATAAAGTCGGCCTTTTGCATCAAAATCGCCTATATCCACTTTTTGTGATAAAAGGTGGTTATATCCAATAATTCGTTATATTAATAAATACGGCAACATAATGGTGCATCTGGCAAGACTGTAAGATCTGTAACGATACACTTGGCGATCCCGCGACCGTCTCCCGTTTACTACCAGTTATCATCTAAATGTTGTGGAGAGTGGTGCATGTTTGAACCCGGAATTGACGACGATCCACCACGTGCAATATGGATGAAGAACTTATTACCGTGGAGCAAGGAATTAAAGGTTCTAGATGCCGTATGAAAAATGTGACAAAACGCCGGACTAAACAGTTTCCAAGGTACGGCTATTGGCGATGCCTTTTACTAGCATCAGATAAGTTTCTACGCTTTTTGTTGTGTCGAGCTGTCTTCGCGTAATCCAACTTTCTATGTGTGGACTGAAGCTTATGCTGGGCGTGGCTCAACAGAAATTGCCTCAGCACTTCTTCACCATCTGGATTCTCTTAAGTACGATGGGATTGAGAAAATAAGGCTTTTCTGTGATGGCTGTACAGGCCAAAACAAAAATTCCTACATAGTTCACGCACTTCTATTTTGGCTCCAAGAGGATTGTCCGAAATATCAATTACTTTTCCAGTGCGCGGACATAGCTTCATGGCTGCTGACAGTTGTTTTGGGAGAATGAAGAAGTTGCTTAGGAAAAATACTGATATAATTTCTAAAGAGGAATACATTAAATTTTATTCAGAAGTCGGACAAGTGAAACTTTAAGGAACCGACTGGAGAATTTATAATGTAAAAGAACTAGAGAAAGTGTACACTAAGGGCATTGCTGAAACAAAAAGAATTTTTATCACAAAAAGTTGCAAAACTCAACGAAATCCTAAGATTGAAGTGAACACACATCTGTGGAACTAAATCGTGTCAGATGATGCTGAATAAAGGAAAAGACGATGACAACCTGGTTCCTAACATAATAGAGCCCAGAAACTCTTTACCAGATAAAAAGAAATCTAGTCTTAGGAAGCTTTTGAAAGAGCTGTTCGGTGAAAATTGGATGTCATGAGCAGATCTAAAATGGTATAAAGATTTGCTTATTTCTGGTAATGCAGATACAGAAACTAGCGACAAGGAAGGAGATGAGGGCGAACAGGACGTGCCATGTGACTGTTTAGATGAAGAAGCTGCTCTTCATATATAAAAATTCTGTTTCTCTTCGTTTGTTTTTTTTATTTTGAATTTTCATAATAAAAATATGTTTTGTGTTCGAGTTTTATAAAAAATATATATTTTCTAGCGTTTTATTTTTTTTTGTTGAGAATTTTTAAAGGTTTGCTATCAAAGCCATCTATATTTATTTTTATATTTATAAACAGCGATACGCGCGCTAGTGCAAAAATTCTATTTCTTTATTGTGGATAAAACTGTGTTGTTATGTATGTAAATGTTAAATAAATACATCAATTACACCAATTTTCTTAAATAAAAATGCATGTTTTTCCTTCTTTGCTCCGTTTTTCAATATATTTTAAAATAGGTTTTATTTGCAAATTCTAAAGACACTATTGACAAAAAATTTAACGCAGCAAGCCTTCAGGCAGGGTGTGCTTTTCTCCACTCTTTACAAAAAGAAATATTTTGCCTTCAAACTATGTATAATATCATACCGTTTTCGCAAATTACCTTATTTAAGAGCTGCGTTTCGTAGATTGAACGCAAAATATTTCATGAGTAACACGACCATGATTTATGCTGAGTTCACCTAATGAAGCCTGGAAACTCTCGTAGCTTATACATTTTTAATTCGACTCATCAATCGTCGGCCAAGTGACAACACGCAGATGGCTAATCCTGTTAGAGACAAAACAACACTGCCCTTAATTTGGTCATGAGTAAATAATGTACAAAGGACAAATAAATTTAGACAATGAGAAAAATAGCTCTCGTTTGTGATTTTTGTTATTTTGGTCCAGTTTCTGGATAACAAAACCATTGTTTATCGCCTTAAATGGCAATTGCTTCAATTTTGCAAGGCGGATCCTTTTTTTCCATATTGCTGATATAAAAGAAAATATTATATGCACAAGTGTGGCAAAAAAGTCTGGAAACATCGAATTACCTTCGCTGTAGACATAATTTTGCAATATTATGTCAAAAAATTAAATTTCTCAATTACCAGATTAATTTTACACACATATAATTTTGTTGTTATTTTTAGCAAATATTTAATACCTCAAACATTAAAACAATTGAAAAATGTATTACCTTGGACGTTGTGTAGTAACCACTGCTTCATGGGTTTTGAGAAAAAGTTTGGAATTACTTTTCTGAAACTGAATAACTTTTATTATCATAACTTAACTGGCATCGTGAGGTTTTGGGCGTCATGCATATTCAATACCCACAACACCAACTGGCTCAGACATCACAACAAGACCGACAACGAAGGTAGAGAAGCTGAAGCATTTGCCATCAGCTGCGGATTTACTCAACTTGTAACTTGAATCTTAGAGAGGGGCGAATTCGCCGCCCACCTAGATCTTTTTCAAACCACCAATCCTGACCAGTACACAATTACAGTTGGTCCGCCATTAAGTACTTCCGAGCACAAACTTATTACAACGGTTTGTGAATTGCCACTTCTACAGAAGGAAAAACCATTGTCTCGCAAAATCTGACATTCAAATTCTGCAAACTTGGACGATCTAAGGGAGTTCTACCTGGATTTTCCTTGGCTTGACGTCTGCTTTGGCACTGACGACTTGTCAGTCCACTGCGAAGAGATTACGCAAGTATCTCCTCAGAAATGGAAGCATACATCCCAAATTCCATCAAGTTGTCGTCTAAAGGAAATCCCTGGTTCGACAGGAGATGCGAAAGGGCTGTAGGTAGGAAACAGCAAGCCTACAAGTACTGGCAGCAAAATCAGACTGCTGAAAATCGCAATTTTTTTCGTTGAAGCCAGAAACCAATGCAAACGTGTGATCGACGAAACTAAAGACAAACACAATCAAAGAATCAGGAATAAACTTTTGCAATGCCCCAGTGGCTCTATGAATTTCTGGTCGGTGGCAAAGGCAGTAAGTAATAACTTTACAAAAACGTCTCTCCCACCTTTCACAGACGAACATGGCATTACGGCCACTACAGCCAAGGAAAGAGCAAACATGCTGGCCAAAATGTTTTTATCGCTCTCCACCTTAGACGTTCCCCAAGGCAAGGCTCTTCCCACCATATCGAACATAAGCACTCCTATAGCAAAAATCCTTATAGAACTAGATACGCAAAAAGCATCAGAACCGGACGGAATACTTCCTATCGTGTTAAAGAACTGCGCCATTGCACTAACACCAGTTTTTCCAATCTATTTTCTCTGTATTACCAAAAAGGGGTTTACTCATCTTCTTGGAAAGTCGCTTGAGTGCAACCTGTTCCAAAAAAAGCAAGAAAACCAAGCCCTCAAACTATCGCCCAATTGCCTCGCTTGCAATAATCTCCGAAGTCATGAAACGTGTAGTCGATCAGTAACTACTCAAGTACCTCGAGTACAACAGAATAATCAGCGATATCCAATACGACTTTCGCAAAGAGAGATAGACAGGAGCACACCCTAAATTTGCTGAATTCTACTCAGAAGAAAGCTGTGCGTCTCGTCGGCGTCCCGAAGTTGACCCGGAAGCTGGATAGTCTGGAACACCGCAGACATGTGGCCGAGATGTTCCTGTTTTGCAGTTACTTTCACCGCTAATATTCCAAGGATTTGGACCTCAATCCCACGACATCTGTTTCCCCTTAATTGCAACCTACAATTATTATTCAAGAACCATGTCAATCAACATCTTCGCACACACACACCGCTCGTCGAGAGCCATAGGATCTCCCTTTAGTGTGCCACTGCCATCAAAAGGTATCAATCATGTTCACATACCGAATGTGTTTTGCTTCCAGCCAGTCAATTGTAACTCTAACATAATTTGCTGACGCTAGATCCGGCCAGAACATATAATTTTCATCTCCGTGATGCTTTTTGATAAAATGAACTAATTTTTTTAGATAGTCTCTGATATAGACTTCAACATTCATTGTTTTTTTTCTTACGCGACTAACAGAAGGCCTGGAAACACCTCTTTTCGATATGGCACACCAGACCAACAATTTTCTTGAAAATTTAGCTTTGACTTCATTTGAGGTGTAAAATACAAAATTTCCATGTAGTTCTAAATTGCTAACGGAGAAATATATTTTATCAACCATAACAGTGTTGTTCGCAAAGTGAATCCGTCTTAAGTTGCAGGAGCATTATTTTCGGTATTTAAACCACTTTTAGCATCATAACAACACTTGCGTCGTTGGATCCTTTTCACGCAAGGGATTCCTTCTTCACTTTTTGTAATTTTTGGTTATATTACTCCTTTTAAAATATTTTCATCTTGAAAAGCTTCACTATTGCATTTTTGGGAATGTGCCCAACAAGTCTATGAATCCCTTGGCGAATATCTAGCTTGATGCTATTGTGAATCGAACTGTCAATAATTCGACATATTTGACAAAATGGCAAAAGCCCTAGCAATAGTAAATTCCGAAAATGATATGCTTTGATTTGCCTAGTAATAAAGATGGCCAACAATATAAATACTGTTTAAAAGAGCTGCTAACCCAAACTAAGCCAGGAATATGTTGTATACCAACATGTCTGAAACGAGCGTGCGTATTTTCGCGCACTCCTTATTATCAGTTGAACCACTTATTTGTGGATAAGGTCTGTCCCCCCCCCCCTTCTTCAAAACCGGGTATTAATAACTAAGTAATCAATTATAATATTGTTAAAATAATGTCGGTCGGCTTGAAACATAGATATAGATAGCAATTATTGGTGAGGCGGCGCTTTAGTTGCCTCACCTGACGAGCCGCTACTAGACCCTTGAACGGCGCTAATGTTTCGTCAATTGTGCAGTATTCTCTTGGGCTGTGATTATTTTTTGAGTGCCAAGCATATTTCTGAAAATATGTTTTAAAGCGCCTAGTTTACTATTTTGAATCCGATCTATTCTATTGGAGGCATGATCACACCTCAAACAAACCAGTAAGAGGGAAAATCGTGAAAAATACATTGCAAATTTGAAATATCTCTTCAAGTATCGTATGTAGCCGTTAATGATCCAAGAAGATCCTCGTTGTTGGATTAAACACGAATCTTACAAGCATCTGTCTCTATTGTTGATAAAAGTAGGTAGAATTGTTTGTTTATAACGTTTCCATAACACAAGTTTTTTTATTTATCTGGCGGCCAATTATTTCTATCATTTCCTCCGTGAAATGTAAATTTCAGACTTTAGGTGGGGTTTTGGATGGTCCTTGCAATCTTCGTTAAACCGTAATAATATTGTGTTGTGGGGTTTTAGTGCGTAATGATGAAGCTTAAGCCCATTTGTAAATGTTATTTTTTTCATAGTAGTATTTGCGTTGTAACTTCTTTCAATCTCCACCAACATCTACTTTCTAAGTCTCGCCTTCTGATTCATTTTCATCCAGAACGTTGGTTTGATTTTTCACAAAGGCACTCAGAGGTTTTCATCGTCCAAAGACCAACCATAATCGCTTGTACTACTTACCAAGACATGGTCACTGAATATTTCTTCATTATCTTCTTCAGAATCACCTTGTTTCGCGCTGTACAAATCCGTCACTTCTACCATCTGCAATTGCCGTTGCTTGAACTTCTTCACTGCCTCCTCCTCGTTCTTCAAATTTTTCCCAAAATTCATCTTTGTTTCTGGCAATTTTGCATCTGTTAGCGGTTTGTTCTCCCCCTTATCACTCTTTGTCTCTGCACGTAATGACATATCTTATAACCAATTACAATATTTGATTTTTGTGAAAAACTATGAAAACATAACTCATATTTATCAAAATATGTCGTCCTAAAAAGTAGCACTACAACTACTACTACGCTCACAGAGCCTTAACTGATAAATAACACGAATATGGTTAGGCTTATTACCGACTTTGCACGTGCTAACGGTATTACCAGAAGCATAGTGTGAAATACTAAAACCCATAAACCACTTAGTAAATAACACCCTGTCCTAAGTTTGGTTTTGAATCTGGAAAATATTACGTAAACATCCAAATAAATTATAAACAACGCGTACGATTAACTCTTTATGAACCTCAAAAGTGTGACAGTCAGCAAATTTATTATATAAATACTCAAGCGAACCATCAGTCCTACAGGCTTAGTTCCTTATAGCACACATGTGCGTAGAGTTCGAGGGTTCTAACTTGCAACCTAATTCCCTAGCTAAAACCCCAGTTTTGCAGCACACATGTGCGTGGACTTGGATTTGCCCACCTAAAGTAGTAAAGTCGAATCTACGATAAATTTGTCAAAATTCTAAGGATGATAATTTCGAAGTAGAGCCTGTCAAATAGGAAAGTGCAATGTAAACTCTGAGTAAAATTAAGCTAAATTAATCTGCCGTTAAAATCGTTTAATTCCCTACACAACTTTTAAATTTTACTATAAAAATTCCAAGTATACCTTGACCGAAAAGACACGCACCTTATTATAATCGTGTAAGTGTAAATTAGTTAAGTCTTTGACAATAGGTATTATTATTGTGTTTAACCTAAGTGTCTTGTTTATCATCTCTTCTCACCTGACATATATCGGTCCCTGATCTGAGCTACACAACGTGCACGACAACCAAGGCGTGGCATGACGAAATCAGTTCGCAAGACCTCATAAAGCAAGTAAACTGTACCGTTAACCTCCAGACATACAAAACGTGACAATAGTTTCACAAATTGTTAGTGCCAACTTAGATAGCAGTGATTATTTCAAAATTCTTCACATCACTAATCACAACATATAAAATAATTAAATTCCACTGTCAAATTGAAACAGTTTGTTTCCTAAGAAAGTTTCGCCAGTCGAAGTTTCGGTAGGTCTATCGCATTCGATTCTCGATAGACGCTAAAAGCCATTTTGTCTAGATTTACTTCAATCAAAATTCTGAAACTTTTATGCCCCCGAGGCGTTAGTTCGACACATGCTTTAAGAGTGAAAAATAATGTTCGCTGAATCCTTGCACCAGATAAAGTTTTATTTTAGATTTGTTTTATAGTTTATTTTTAGAACTTATTCTTTAGTAAATAAGGCAGGTGCAGGACAAAGTGATAAAAAATAAATGACAAATTAATGGTTTCAATTTGAAGGTTTAGGACAAAATAAGATAGAACAAGGCTAATTAACGTGATGTCTTTTATTATCTTAGAGCAATAATAGCAGAGCCGGCCACTAATGGTAATCAGAAACTAACTAACTATAAATTTAAACAAATTTTATTAGAATTCGTTATCGTAATAGACTTATATATTTGTCATAATAAAAAAATCAATTGCTTCGTTTGTTCAGTAGTCAATACGTCTCACATTGAGAATGTTTTTTATTAATTTATTTTATTTACTTCCTACATGCCTTAATCAACAAACCACTAATTTTCACTGCCGAAATTTTCTAATGCCTCTCATATAATTATATGTATTCAATGAAATTTTGTTTCATGTGCAAATTTATTAAATTTCCTCACATATATTTCGGTGTAGAGAATGCCGTTTTACCAGTTCTAAATCCTGAAAGCCGACCGCATTATATAAATCAATTGATTCATAAAAACATATTTCCTTTCTAGTTTATGAATTGGGCTACTTCTGCTCCAAGTGCCAGGGCGTAGTCCAATTCATTGACATGCAAGCTTATACCTCTAAGAAATACTTTACGTCCCGCCCGAAAATTGTGCAAAGAATAAGGACCTAGAATTTCAAAATTAAATATTTAATAGAGCCTTTAGAATACTCAAATTAAATGTATTTGAGAAATATTATTGCTGTTGTACCGCCGCCCACGCCGGCAACGATCAGGGCTCCACAGAGCTCGAATGTCGTGCTCCGCTTCAATTATTTGAAGCCTGAAGTAAATGTAACATTTCTATAGGCATTTTTTTATCAAAAATTTTAGACTATTTCTTCTTCACAGATCGCAATTAAAATTAATACCTACAAAACACATTTTGCAAATTTTTATTTCAGTTTGTATTTCAAATATATAAGTAGTTGTAAGCTTTTATATTTTTATAAAATTTGAGAATGAGAGAAAATAGAAAACATTTTTGCGTTTCCCTCAGCTACAGAGAAAATATTTCGCCAACAAGTTTCCCCAAAAATTCTATTTTTATTAAACTCTGTGCTGATGCTCAAAACTGCCGGAAAGTTCCGTCCAATTATTTCGGAGAAACAGCACGGTTCCAATTTACGTTACGATTCTCTAGCATGGATCTCTAATTAATGTTTATTCATTAAAAAAAATGACTCGTAGTCCAGTAGATAAAAGGGCCTTTTGACAATTATCGGGGACTATGTATAAAATTTGGTTTAAAACGCATGAAATAATAGGAAGTAGAAAAGTAGACTCGCTTCTCTCGCTCCATGAGAGGAACTAATAAAAACTAACCAGACTAACCCAATGCATGAAAAGCATTTACATTTAATGTATATTTATATTATAGTCGCCCTACGACGAGAGCCTGCAAGGAGCTAGCATGGGTGCCAGGGCTCGACAAAGCTCGAATGCCGGGCTCCGCTTCAATTATTTTTACGAGCATGAAGCCTGAAGTAAATTTAACATTTCTATAGGCAATATTTGTCAATATTTTTAGACTATTATCGGAGACTATGTGTAGAATTTGGTTTAAAATATATGGAATAATGGAAAGTAGTCAAGCTTTGAAAAAAATTAGGAATTTTCGGAATTGTTAGTTATTTGTATCCAGAACATTATTAGATACAGAAAATCTGCTTACAACTGTGAACTTCATTAGCTAATGAAAGAAAAGAAAAATAACCAAAAGCATCATAAAAAATTGAAAATTCTGGTATAATATAATGCCCTCAAGAGATATATGGAGCAACATAAATCTCAAACCGTTCCCTCCTCACTCCTGATATTATTCCAAGATTATTAATAAATAACAAAGGGGTCAACCGACTCCAATTTTATAACTGAATAGTTTTTCCAAATATTTTGAGGGTCACTCAATCTACCTTATTATACTATTAAAACTTCCTGAAATAAAACATAAAACAAGAAAATTGTCCAATGAAAAAGGATCTAGAAATAAAAAATTAAATATTTAATATTTAATAGAGCCGTTAGAATCCCTTTTCATAACAATCCCGAAAAAGAGCAAACCCTGCAAATGTAGCGATTTCAGACTGATTAGCCTGATGAGTCACCCTCTTAAAATCCTACTACGTATTCTTCAAAATTGCATGCACGCATTATGTGAAAGCAACTTAACAGAAGAACAGTTTGGATTTCGGAATGGATTGGGAACTAGAGAGGCCCTGTTCTGCATGCGGGTCATTCTCCAAAAGTACTGTGGGTTTCGAAAGAACGTATATATATATGCTTTATAGACTTCGAGAAGGCTTTTGATCGGGTTAGCCATGGTCTGCTGCTCGAATATATGGAATCTATAAGACTTGACAATTACGATCTTAGGCTACTGAAATACCTATACTATCATCAAGTAGCTACCGTTAGGGTAGATCTAAACACCTCTTCAAGTAAAATCCGAATCAAACGAGGAGTACGTCAGGCATGTGTTTTGTCGCCTACACTGTTCAATATATCGAGGGTCTCCCGTCCGAGAGGCGTATGAGCCAAATCGTAAATTTTACAGGAAGTAGAAAAAACGTTTTAAAAAATCAAGACCGGGTAGATCAAACATGTGTTTATGAACCATTTTTTCTAAGATATCCAAAGACTCTAAATAAAAGTTTGCAAACTTCATTCCTTTCGTTTTTATACGATAAAAAGTATTTTTGCGAAAAGGCTCTTCTATAGTTTTCTGTTCGAGTTCTTTTAGCAAGAAACCGCGTAACATTTGCAATTATAAAACTTCTTTGCTTTTCGAAGTTACCCAGCTTTTAAAATGGCTAAAAGTTGTCTAAATTAATTATGAAATACGGAACAATAGTATTGATGCAACAAATATAGGTTACGATTTCTTTTCTCCTTATGCTTGATTTATCTAACTGTTCATTTCTTTTTCGTCTTCTGTACAGTTTTTTATACACTTTTTCTACTTGTTCATTAGTTTCAAAACTCGGTTGTTCATTATTATTTAACAAATAATCAGTTTCTAAATCTATATGTTGGTTCTCAATGTCTTCACTTTGAGGTTGTTTGGTACATTCGTCATTTTTGTTCTTACTAATATCATCAGGATAATTGAAAACCTTATTAGGGATGAACATAACATGTTATATTATTTTGTAAATCACTGGGACCTTAACGAAAAAAAGTTACACAGTAGGTGTGTCGACAAACGGTAATAATATACAAACTTACTAAGAAATTCATTTATATCATTAGGGTCATACCGTTAACGCCGATTGTACTGTCGATGTCGGTGTTGTTGGTCATATTCGTAATAACCTGGTCAGTTTAGTGAATCCATAATGCTAGTGCTGCTAGTACTTGCAAAATCTTCGCCTGAAAAAAGGAAAAGGCTGGTTATCTACAGCAAGTCAGATAGACGTAAGAACCATATACAACGGATATCTACCTAGAAGCTTGAAAACTAGTTTTGATCATAGAGGCGTAAGAACCAAAACAAGTGAATGAGTTAAGTAGGTATTTAATTAAACTAAAAACTGAAAGTGTGGCTCAATAAAAATAGCAAGGCTTTGAAAATTGACGTGCTGAAAAAAAATGGTGCTGATTATGTA
>MU188213.1:25479-65453 GCA_016904865.1 Pissodes strobi | reverse complement strand
TCTGCTCAGAGAGGCGTATGGACCAAAATAAGTAAATGAGTTAAGATGGTATCTAAATTAAACTAAAAACATAATTTTGGCTCAATAAAAATAGAAAGAAGAAATGTCGTTAGTAAAAATATTTTTTAACCTACAGTTATGATGAATTAATCGGGTGTTATAAAATTGAAGCTAAACAACAAAAGATTTGTTAAGTATTCTTACCTTCATTATTTGTAGGCGTCGGCGTCGCGTCGTCTATGTAGAATCGGCTTGCAATTTGGCTAGCTGAACTAACTTTTTAGAAGGTGAAGACATTTTTATGTGTGAACTATATACCACCGATTGAAATAATTCGCCCAATTCACTATTTCCGACAAAACACGTTGCCGTTTCGCGGCGGTATAAATACTAAACTGCGGCCCTAATGCTGTCTGAAGCGCTGATTCCTACGCAGAATAAGAGCTAGAAAATAATAAAAATTGACAAAATTTACTTAAGTTAATGATAATTATATATTATACGCCTCCCTAATTTGACTTCCAACCAATTATTTGAAGGCGTAAGGTCATACGCCTATCTGATAAAAACCGATTGAACAAAATGGCGCATACGCCTTTAGTTTTTTTACATATAATTTGTCAATTTTTCACAAAAAATATGTCCATTTAACATATTGCGCGCGTCCATAAGAGCTGTCGTTTACACACAAAATGTAATTTTTACTAAAATTGGCGATTACGCCGCTCTGACGCGATACCCTCGATATGTTCTGAGCAAATATTTCGTGAGGCGATGGATGGCCGAACAGAGGGTTTAAAAATCAGAGGAGAAACCATAAATAACATTAGATATGCCGACGATACCGCCATCTTGGCTGTAAGTCTAACAGACCTTCAGACTGGTTGACACAGTAAATGAATCAAGTCGTCGAAGAGGATTAAAAAATAACATCAACAAAACAAAATGGATGGCGGTGGGAAAGGTGGATGTTGACCCGGGAGAACTGCTTCTGGATGGAAGGATGGTGGAGCATGTTGATCACTTCAAATATCTTAGTAGCTGGTTGAATGCGGAGGGAGACTCAGATGAAGAAATCTTAACACGAATTGGAATAGCTCGTAAAACATTTATATCATGGAAACCAGTTCTGTGCAATAGAAGTCTCTCCATGCACTTGCGAAAAAAGATCTTAAAGTGCTACGTGTGGTCAACATTTCTCTATGCCTACAAGACATACTTCCAATGAGGATGTGCTCGGGATGATTGACGCGGAGAGAGAGCTTCTGAAGACAATTAAAGTTAGAAAAACCGAGTACTTTGGTCATATTATCAGAGGTCCAAAATATCACTTGCTTCGACTCATAATACAAAGCAAGGTGAAGGGAAAGAGATGGATTGGTCAAAAGAAACTGTCCTGGCTGCGCAACATTAGACGCTGGACAAATCTACAAGCGGAAGACCTCATCAGTGTAGCAGCAGACAGATTCCACAGAATGACCAACGTGATGATAGCCAACGTCTGAACCTAGGCACGGCACTCAAAGAAGAGAAGAGCCTTTAGAATCCCTATTCAGTGCCCTACAAAGTTTAAATGCCGGGATCCGCTTCAATTATTTTTACGAGCATGAAGCCTGAAGTAAATTTAACATTTCTATTGGCATATTTTGTCAATATTTTTAGACTATTTCTTGTTAACAAATCTCATTTAAAATTGATACGCGTCACATTTTGCAAATTTTTATTTCATTTTGTATTTGAGATACATAAGCAGTTCTAAGCTTTTATATTTTTATTAAATTTGAGAATCATAGAAAACAAGAAGCATTTTTGCGTTTCTCTTTCTCATCTTTAGCTATAGAGAAAATATTTCGCCCACATGTTTCCCCATCGATTCTATTTTTATTAAACTTTGTGCTGATGCTTTAAATTTACCGGAAAGTTCCGTCCAATTATTTCTGCGGAACAGCACGGTTCCGATTTGCGTTACGATTCTCTAGCATGGACCTCTAATTAATTTTTATTCAGTAAAAAAATCACTCGTTGTCCGGAAGGTAAAAGGGCCTTTTGACAATTATCGGAGACTATGTGTAGAATTTGGTTTAAAATGTATGGAATAATGGAAAGTAGTCAAGTTTAGAAAAAAAATGGATATCTCGGAATTATTAGTTATTTGTATCAAGAACGTTATTAGGTATAGCAAATCTGCTCTCAACTGTCAACTTCATTAGCTTTTGAAAGAAAAGAAAAATAACCAAAAACATCATATAAAAACGAAAATTCTGGTGAAAATACACATCCAGCATTGACTTTAAATGCCCTCGAGAGATATGGAGCAACATAAAAATTTCAAACCGTTCCCACTTCACTACTGATAATATTCCAAGATTATTAATAAATAACAAAAGGGTTAACCGACTCCAAATTTATAACTGAATAGTTTTTCATACTATAAAAACTTTCTAAAACATAAAATCTATCAAGAAAATTGTCCGAAGAATATGGATCAAGAAATGAAAATTTAAATATTTATTAGAGCCTTTAAAATACTCAAATTAAACGTATTAGAGACTAATTATTTCTGTTGTACCGCCGCCCACGCCGGCGCCCACCAGGGCTCTACAAAGCTCGAATGCCGGGCTCCGCTTCAATTATATTTACGAGCATAAAGCCTGAATTAAACTTAACATTCCTACAGGCATTTTTGTCAATAATTTTAGAGTATCTCTTCTTCACAGATCACATTTAAAATTGATACGATGCACATTTTGCAAATATTTATTTCATTTTGTAGTTAATAGAATATATTAGAATAGAATTTTATTAGTCTTAAAGTGCTCTTTATAACATTGTCAGAAAGAAAGTTAGACTAAGATAAAATAAGTTTTACGTACCATCGTGCCGAAAAAAAACTGGGACGGCAAGATGTAGTTTAATCTGCCGGACTATTAGCTTGTTTTGAAGTTACCAGTTCGATTTAATGTTGTGACTGACGGATATGTCAAAAGAAATATATTTTTTAAAATGCTCGCGTTAACCACCGAGCAAACAGCGACTGTTTGCAAGCCTTAATCGATAATAGCGGTGCAAATACCAAATAAAAAATCTTGTTTTTATTTTTGTTACATTTTAAAACAATAAACATACGTATTTTAATTTTTCCTCGTACTTTTACAAAAGGTACTAGTATTATTGTTTTGGTGTTTAACCTTTTCACTTCCATGACAACAGTGATAACCTATCTCCAATAGATTTTGCGTACTCTTTATAGCCTAAGAGCTATTCAACAACGAGGATTTTGTTGTCCCAGATTTTTTTCGGCACGATGGTACATCTATACATTTATACATACAATCGAAACACCCGACAGGACACATCTGCCACAGAATATACAGACCGGCATACATAGACATATATAAGCAGTACACACTGTTATACAAGCTGTTGGAGTGCATCACAATCTAAAAACTCCTCTTTGCTGTAAAAAGACATGTTAATTAAAAATGCCTTTATGGTGGGTTTGAACTTCCTAAAAGGCAGTTCTCCTACAGCCGAGGGCAGCCTATTGAAGAAGGTTGGAGCATAATGCAATGTTGCATTCCAAGAAGTTCCTAGTCTGAGAAACTCCACTCGAATATCACCATTTTGCCTTGTGTGATATTGATGTTCTATGGTTTCGTATTTGCTTGCATTTTTGTATATATACAGCAAGCACTCGTAGATATAGTGGGACGTTAGAGTTAAAATATTTAGCTCCTTAAAATAGGGTCTTACATCCTCCCTATACTGGACTCCTGCAAGAACCCGGACTGCCCTACGCTGCAGGCTGAACACCCGTTTCAGATGAGCGGAGTGTCCACAAACCAGCAAGCCGTAGGCACAAGATGAATGAAAGGTTTGTCTTAGTGCATGATAGGCACTAAGGCAAACCTCAATTCCCACCATGTTTGACAAATTTCTAAGGGCTAAGATTCCTGAAGTAGTTTTATTGCAAACATTGGTAACATGTTGTTCGAAAGTTAGCTTAGGATCCATAGTGACTCCAAGAAACTTAACCTTTTTGTCCGTGTTAGTAACTCGAGGATCTCTTCTCAATGAAAAAACTATTTGTTCGGTTTTTGTCAAGTTTAGGTTCAGGTTCGCCCTAAACCAATCACCCAGGCACTCGCCACACTCATTTATTTGAGCCAGCAAGGCATCAAGGTCCTTTGACCCAAGAAGGAAACTGGTATCATCGGCATAGACAGTCATATGACCCTGTGGAATGGAGGTTCTTATGTCATTCACATAGATTACAAAAAGCAGGGGTCCTAGTATGGAACCCTGCGGGAAGCCATGTCTCATTATTCGCTCCTCGGAATGCCGTCCCTGAAAATAGGTCACCTGTGTTCTATCAGTAAGATAGCTCTGGATCAGCTGAGCGCTAGATTGAGATAACCCATAGAATTTCAATTTTTGGATCAGAATGTCATGCGACACACTCAAAGGCCTTGGAGAGGTCGCAGAAGGTTGATCCAACAAAATCTCCCTCCTCAAAGCCTCTGACTATGTAGTCGCACAGAAGGCTAATTGCGCCAACTGTCGATTTTTCCCTTCTGAAACCAAACTGTTCCTCAAGAAGCAGCTGACTGAACTCAAAATAGTCATATAGCTGATTCTTCAGTATGGCCTCAAACACCTTTGAGAAAGCTGGGATTAAAGATATTGGCCTATAGTTGCTGAAAGATTGTTGGTCTCCAGCTTTGAAGATAGGGATTGTTTTACTTAATTTAAAAGAATCCGGATAGACCGAGCTTCTGATGCACTCATTTATCAATTTAGTCAGCGGACTAATGACCGTGTTTTTCAGAGACTTTAAAAAAACTGCATTAAAGTCATATATGTCCTTACTGCGTTTGCTTTTAATACTATCTATAGCATCTCTGACGTCGTTAAAATATACTTCCTGAAAAGAGAAGCCGAGCTGTCCGCCCTCAGCGCTGTAGCGCTGATGGTAGACATCGACTTCAGTCTGAGTTAGCTTGTTTTTGCCTCACCTACCGTCAGCCTATACCTTTGCCTGAAGACACCCCGCTTCCCCCTCAGTACCTGACAGTCCGACTCCCTGCACATATCGTCCAGAATACGGACCTTCTGCTTCATGGCTTGTAGTTCAGCCCCAAACCAATTTCCCCTGTGTGGGCATTGAGGTTGTATTGCTCTTTTGACCTCTGGGAACGCAACATTGCGATATTCGATTAATTTATCTATAAAATACTTCATTTACTGTTAATATTATCATGACTGTCTAAAAAATCCCACTTTTCAACCTCTAGGAGATTGTACATTTTGAAAATACCAGTCTGTGTGAATGGGCGACATACTTTTTGATCAGATATAACCTTTTTTGTCACCAGATAAGTCAGTTCTACACTCGTCTCTATGGCTAAATGATCTGACAATACGTGGTTAAAAACATTAAAATTAGAATTGTTAAGAACGTAAAACTTTTACATTTTTGTACCTCTAAGGCACATACTTCACACTGTCTTTCGACTGATAGGCCAGTTAGCACGTCAAGAGGATTTGAGTCACAGTTTTCCTTTACCAGAATAACTGTTCCCCTATGTTTATTTGTTGCACGGCAGAAATAAGTTCCAAGATTAAATCCCTGTACACGTAGCAGTTGTATCTCGTCTTCAAGCATGCAGTGCTCTGTGAAACACAGTGCATTGTAATTTTTTTCTTGAAGGATGGCATCAACCTCGCCTACTTTGTTTCTGATGGACCAAATATTTATGTAAAAGATTATAAGGACCAGATGAGAGCTTTTTAGAGGTACTCGAATCTGTACGTCTTGATCTGCGGACCGTTCATTGGAAATGATAAAAAATCTCCGACGTTTTGTAGGAAGTCTTTGTGTTTAGAGAAAATGAATCGTTTTATACCCCCTAGGTTAGGCCAGAAACTGGGTTCATAGAGTTCATCTTTTCGCTGCAGTGGAGCGACCACAACAAAGCACTTTAGTTTCTTTGGATCGCTTGGGATCTCCTTTACTGTGATTTTTTCGTTTTCCCGCTTGCCTCTTATGGGGGCAGACCCTTGTCCCAATCAACTGTCCGTACTGCACCTAAACATTCAGTGCTTGCGAAACAAGGTAAATGAAATCGGCGCCAAATAATTGGAGTTTGGTTGGCTGTGTTTTTCTGAACATTGGATGCTGGAGGATGAGTTGAAATTTGTACATCTGGACAACTACCATCTGATAGGCAGTTTTTGTAGGTCGGATTTTATACATGGCGGAGTGGCAATATTCGCCAGAACAGAGTTTTTAGACTTATGTACACCAAAGTCAGACATTACTGACCTATCTGTAGAACTACATTGTGAAGTTTGTGCAGTGGAGGTAAATTTAACTTACTTATAGTGATAGTCTATAGATCACCAAAAGGGGATTTCAGTGTTTTTATGGAAGTAATTGATAGAATTGTAGCTAAAATCTCTATGCTAAATGTCGATGTTATCTTGAACGGAGACTTCAATGTTAATTTTAATAATATGTCAGATATAAGGCTTGCTGCTCTCTTGGACGTGCTAGCCTGCTCTTTTCTTTATCCCACGATTTATGATAATACTAGGCAAAAAGCCTGCATTGATAACATAATCACAAATATAACATCAAATTATGAAACCCAAGTGATCGACGCTTCTCTGTCCGATCACTGTGGAGTGGCTATGGTGTTTTCAGTGGTTAAGCAGCCTGTGCTTGCGAAAGAGTCTGTCATGACCAGGCCAATTACTCAGAAGGGCCTTTTTTTGCTTAATACATTGGTGAAAGATTTAGATTGGTCTTTCTTGGAGAACACCGAGCTGACTGTTGATGCTAAGTTTGAGGTGTTTTTGAATCGTGTTATGGAGGTGGTTGAGGCTGCCTTTCCTCTGAGGAATAGACCTTTTGTCAACAGCGACCCGGTGATAATTTGGTTTAATGACGAGCTGCGTAAATGTGCGGGAAACTTTGGGTTTTCTGACTGACATGTCGAGATCAGGGGACATTCCTGGGATGCCGTACATCGTCCGAGAATTTCGAATCAAGTATAGATGTGCGATCGGGCAGGCTAAGGTGAGGGCAAATGATGATTTTATTGGAGGCTCTTCAAACGGCCCCAGAGCTATGTGGCAGGTTATAGGTAAATGCAAAAACAAATCTAAGGATAATATTACGTCAACTCACCTATGCCCTAGCAATTTTAATAACTTTTCTGTTGGGGAGATTGAGAGATTGATCAACACCATGCCAGTGGCTTCCAGGTCGAGGGCTGAGTATTTTTCTGAGACGATTGTGGGCCCTCAGAACTTTTCGTTTCATGAATTGACTTTTATTCAGGTGAGAGATATCATGTTTAATTTAAAGAACAAGGACAGTAGAGATTTCTATGGTTTTAATACCAAAATTATAAAATGTATTGCAAATGAAATTTATATACCATTAACCCGACTATATAATGAATGCTTGCGGAAGAGTGTGCTTCCAAAATGCCTCAAAATCTCTAAAGTAATTTCTGTTCATAAAAAGGGGCCTAAGGATGTTCCTGGAAACTTCAGACCAATTTCCATAATTCCGGTCTTTGGGAAAATTTTTGAAAAAGCTCTTAAAAACCAGTTAGTTACCCATTTCGAAAAATGTAATTTGTTTAATGTTAGACAATTTGGTTTCAGAGAGGCACACTCTACTGTCATGGCAATTGACAAGATTATCGAAATTATCAATAGTGGATATGAGGAATGTTGGTATACAGCGTCTTTGTTCTGTGATCTAACAAAGGCGTTTGACTGTGTCTCCCCCAGCTTACTGATTGCAAAACTGAATGGCTATAACTTTACTACTGATAGCGTGAATCTTCTTGAATCGTATCTCACTGACAGAGAACAATTTGTTTCTTTGAACGGGAATAAGTCTAATACACTACCTGTGAGATTTGGGGTACCGCAAGGGTCTGTGCTGGGACCGGTCCTATTTCTTATTTATATTAACGACATAAAAGTAATGAGTGATAATGGTGAAATTATTTTATTTGCAGACGATACCAAAGCTCTGAATGTCCATCGTGACCTGTCAGTTGCGCAAGGATTGCTTGGGCAGACAAGGGCAAGCCTAAATGACTGGTTTTCAGCTAATCACTTATGCCTAAATGACGCAAAAACTAAGGAAATATATTTTTCACTTAGAGATCTGAGTTCAGTAGATAACAGTGAGAGCGTTCGTTTTCTGGGTGTGTATCTGGATCCCAAGTTGACATGATGCCATCATACCGAGTTCCTAGCTAAAAAATTTGCAAGTAACATCTTTTTATTACGGAGCTTATCGGAAGCCAGTCTTGGTTATTGCCTTCCATGCAATAATACAGGCCTTAATATCTTACTCCCTGTTTATTTGGGGACATGCCTCTTCGGCTTCCAGGATTTTCTCACTTCAGAGAAGAGCTGTTCGTATAGTGGATGGCTTAAGTTATCGGGAGGATTGCCGATCCGCATTTTCTAAATATTTTAACTTTGCCCAATCTCTATATTTTTCAATGTCTGGTCCACGTCAGATTTAACGAAGACTCCTATATCAGGCATGCCAACGTCCATCGACATGGTACTCGAAACAACATTAATATAGTATCTGATTTTCAGAGACTTAGTAAAACGAAGACTGGAACCAACTATTACGGTCCTAGGGCATTTAACTTGTTGCCACGGGGGTCAGAGAATTGCCTGTTGGCACGTTCAGTAGGGCAGTGAAGGGGTATCTTATAAAAAAAAGCTTTTACTGTCTTGAGGATTATTACTCCAATAATTTTAATTTTAAGGATTTTAACCTGTAACTAAGTTGTGACATGTAAATTTTGATTTGTTTTAGGTGTGAGTATTTTATTTTAATTGTAAGTCACTTGTGATTACATATTTCATATTGCTTCTTGCTGAAAAAAAGATTGGGATTTTATTGTTAAAAAAAAATCTATTCCCATCCAATCTTGTGATGTGTGTAAACATCTTTGTATGTGTTAACATTAATAAATTATTTGATTTGATTTGATATGTATTCAACGATCATATCCTCGGTTGTGTGTCGTTTAATCCGATTTAAATAGATCCAAACCCGATGCTCACCGCCGGAAAAGCCATTTGTTTGATTTTCCTGAGAAAGCTCTGCATTTCCTAAGCGTTTTTAAACTGTTATCTTCTTTGACCCCTCTGGAATTGGAAATCGTTTTGTCTCAGTTGACGTGCAGGCGCACTGTCACTTTCCTCCTCTTTATTGGCAAATGTTAAACGTCTTGTGATCGGTGTTGCTACAGATCTAGTTGTTCCTGCCACCTGTCCATATGTTTGCGATTTCGGGGCCGCGGTTTTTGCCTCGTGGATTTGGTCAGTAGTAGTAGTAGCCAAGGCCACTAACTTCATGTTATTTGGTGGCGTCTGCGTGATATGGATTGTCCTTGGACTTCTAGCCAATCGTGACCAATGTGACCATAATGGAGTGATTTGCGGGGTGCGGAAAGGAGGGGGTTCTTTGTTTACCTTTTCAGCTTTTTCCTCTTTTAATCGTTTTAATTCCTCTAGGAGGTTTTCCATTTGATCTTCCATAGTTTGTAATTTTTCGCGTAGGAGCTCTTCATTTTCCTTTGTTGCGAGAACCAGTTTACTTAAACACACAAGTAGTTGTAAGCTTGTATATTTTTATAAAATTTGAGATTCATTGAGAATAGAAAAGAATTTTGAGTTTCTCCTTCAAATCTTTAGGCATAGAGAAAATATTTCGCCAACAGGTTTCCCATCGATTCTATTTTTATTAGACTCTGTGCTGATGCTCAAAATTGCCGAAAAGTTCCATCCAATTATTTCTGTGAAACAGCGTGCGTTACGATTCTCTAGCATGGATCTCTAATTAATTTTTATTCAGTAAAAAAATCACTGGTAGTCCGGAAAATAAAAGGGCCTTTTAACAATTATCGGAGACTATATGTAGAATTTGGTTTAAAACGTATGGAATAATGGGAAGTGGTCAAGTTTTAAAAACATAAAAAGTATTTCTTGGAATTGCCATCTATAGATTTGTTAGTTTGGGTTAGTTATGTGGTATAGAAAATCAGCTCTCAACTGAGAACTTTATTAGCTTTTGAAAGAAAAGAGAAATACCCAAATAAATAAAAACACGTTCTGGTATAAATGCACATCGGGCAGAAACTTTCAATGCCCTCAAGAGATATAGGAAGCAACATGTCCAAGGAATAAGGTTCTAGAAATGAATAGTTTAATATATAATAGAGCCTTTAGAATACTTAGAATGTGTTCCGTACATCGACTTTTGTTCGCCAGTCGGTTACAATCGGTTGCTTAGTGGGTGTGTTGTGGTCACCTGAAATTTTGGTTATTTGTGGGACACCATCATCTGGTTGTTTGAACTTACATAACCTCATTTTTCTAATTAATTATTTTCTGTCATAATGTCAAAAATGAATATTGACCATAATCGAAATCACGCTGCTTTTTTCTTTGAAGAACTGCTGCTTTTCAGCGATGAAGAAAGTGATGATGAGGATCATGTTAGAGGACCTATTGGTAATAAGTGTATTAATTCATCTGTCATGAAGTTTTTAATGTTAAAATTTTGCTTTATCTTGCCAAATTCCATTATTTTTATCTTATTCTTTTTAGCATTGCGTCCCAGAGTAAAGAATTTTATTGAAGAAGTTGTAGATAACTACACAGAAGATGAGTTCCGTCAAAATTTTTGAATGTTTAGAGGGACATTTTACTGGGTTCTTTCCAAAATAAGGCATAAAATATGCACTGATATTACTGATAGAGGACGACACACTATTACTGATAAAAGCCAATTACTAATAGAACTGTGGTATTTTGGCACCCCAGATTCATTTAGGTAGGTAAGAATAACCAACTTTACACAAGCACTTAACACAGATTACCTTATTAATATGACCCTCTAAAAAAATAAGCTAGCTGTATTACTAGAAAGAGTCCTAAAAAGATTATTAAGATATTGGTATAATTTACGTTACACTTTTATTTTATAGGTCCATCTGTGGACGTTTTAGCATTGGAAAAGCCACTGCACTACGAACCGTTAGACGTGTTGCTCTTGCTCTTTATGGTATAGCTTCTGAAATCATTGCTTGGCCAAGGTATTTGGAAATAATAAGACAAGGATTTGAAGAGATGGGTTTTCCAAATACAATTGGTTGTGTAGATGGATCATATATTAAGATTCCAATGCCTAAAGAAAATATTTTATCCTATATATGTAGAAAAAGCTTCGCAGCTGTGCTATTACAGGTGAGTCTTTAAAAATTTAGATTATGCTAGGTGCCCAAACCCTTTCTTGAATAAGTTATAATTTATGAATGTAAGAAAATCAACTTGTTTCATTTTTAGGGTGTCTGCGACCCTACACTTAAATTTACACATTGTTATGCTGGTGAGGCAGGTTCTTGTCATGATGCACGAGTTTTAAAAAAGAGTGAATTATGGACTTATATTAATGACCAAGATGAGGAAATATTTCCTGGGGATCCGTATTAAATTGGAGATAAAGCCTACCCGTGCCTACCAAAACTTCTGACTCCCTACAAGGATAATGGTTTTTTAACACCTTTACAAAGAAATTTTAATCATTTATTATCAGTCGCAGCACTATTGAGAGAGCTTTTAATTTACTGAAGAAGAGATTTAGAAGACTAAAGGATATACTTGAAGTTAAAAAATTGCAGTGGGCTCCTATCTATATTATTACATGTTGTGTCCTACATAACATTTGCATACTACAAAATGATATTATAGATATAGACTTTAATGATGAAAATAATGAGAATGAAAACGTTGAGCCAGTTTTAGAAGAAGTAATTAGAGAGAGGCTTATAATGGGTAGAAATAAAAGAAACAGAATATGTGCTGAACTAGGAAGAAACAGAATTCAATGAAAATAAAGTGACTGATTTCTGCATTTTCTGAATGGGCTTTGAGATATGACAGGAATAATGATATTCACTTGCCCACTGCCTTTCCTATTGCATAGTTTTATTTAGACAAACATATTAAAAATATTTCATATTAATATACATTTTTATTTAATTTTATATTTTCAGAGAAACACCTGTCTTACACTATAGGTATTCTAAAATGCTCAAACAAAGCAAGCAAAAGTAATCAATAACAAATATAAACTTTCCATTCCTCAAAACCATTTTAAATTGGTGATTTATTGCTGTGCTCACTAATACTAAAACATGAGTAAATAATTTTTCACTAAATTACTCGTTTTTGTTTTACGGTTTGAAACAATGCCTTAGTTTCAATTATACCTGCTTTTCGAACTTCCATCGTCTTTATTTTAGACAATTCCCCAGTTTATGTATCCTCGTAAGATATCTGGAGTTACTTCAAATACAGTTTGAGAAATATATCAACCAAAACATTGTAAAAATATCAATAGAAAGGCAATGAAACTCCGAGAAGTTAGTATCATTGAGATCAATGTTATTCTACTAAACCGTTAAAAAAATTTAAAGGAAATCCAAAATAACAATAACTAATATTTGGAGTGAAACTATAGAGTTCTGCATTTAGAACAACTTGGATTAAACAAAACTACAGAAACATTAAGAAACATAAACTTCTCGTAGCCAAAAATTAATCACTATCAGCTGAACTATCATTTCCTCTTCCTTGGTTTCTTTCAAAATTATTTTTAAACCAGTTAAACATCTCTTTTTTCAGTTTCATTTTGTCATCATGACGTTTTTGCCTTCTTTGTTCAACTTCATAAGATGATAAGCTTTTTTTTCTTCCTTCCTCACCTGGTGATAATTTCCAAGCTTTATTTTTCTTCGGAGTCATTTCTACAGTTTTATCTAATTCTGAATCTAGCTTAGTTGCTTCAATGTTCACATTTTTTTCTTTTTAAAACTCCAGTACTAGATGCTGTTAACACTGGGTTAAACCGAGGATCATTATAGTATAGCTCTTTGAAGTCTTCGAAATACTTCCAAAACCCCTTGCCGGCACCAGACCTGTACTTTTTTGGTCAGTTAAAATCTTGTCATACATTTTCTTCATGTTCCTCCATTTCTCGTCGCATTTCTTCCCTGATTTATCTATTCCATGCTTCATTAATTCTTTATTTATTACGTCCCACACCTGCTTCTTATTGTACAATGGGGATTGAAATTTCTCCTTATGAGTTTTGTATGCTGTAATAAGGCATGTTGTCATATTTTCCGTCCACTGGGATGTAGATGATGTGCTTGGCTGTTCACGTGCAAGCTCATTGGATTGATAGTCTTCCTCATTATCACTAATATTTCCATGAAATATATTTTTGTCTCCTTTTGTAGCGTCATCTTCATAGCGGAAAATTTTAGAATTTTCCAAGGAAACGTGTGCCGTGTGTTTCAAGCATTCATGATGCGAGCAAATTAAACTATTTTCCTCAGATATTTCATTCAAATATCCCAGTTGAGCGTTGCAATGGCCACAGTAAATCATCCTATTTTGACTTGTAAAAGAAGTGCCGAAATCCTCCTATGAAACAAGACAGTCTTGTTATTAAAATGAAAATGATTATACGAACTTTTACTCACCATAATTTTTTGTTTTGGTGGTGCTCACCAAGATATCAAAACTTTTTAGACAACAAACGCCATATTTTTAAAATTTCCCGCCTAAATTGAAATGGTTACCGCCCAACCGATGTTTTCCGTCGGTAGTTTTGTTGACATATAGATTACCACCTTTCAGGCAAACCATGTCCCGAAAATTAACACCTTTTCAGGTACTGATATATTCGGGACACCAAACCAAGAAATTGGTGAAAATATATATATACGGAACATATTCTAAAATTAAAAGTATTTGAGAATTATTATTTCTGTTGTGCCGCCAAGCCAGCACCGACCAGAGTTCTACAAAACTCTAATGCCGGGCTCCGCATTAATTAATTTTACGAGCATGAAGCCTGATGTAAATTTAACATTTCTATAGGCATTTCTTGTCAATATATTTCTTCTTCACAGATTACATATAAAGTTAATACGAGGCACATTTTACAAATTTTTATTTTATTTTGTATTTGAAATACATAAGTAGTTGTAAGCTTCTATATTATAATAAAATTTGAGAATGATAGAAAATGGAAAACATTTTTGCGTTTCTCTTCCTCATCTTTAGCTATAGAGAAAATATTTCGGCAAACATGTTTCCCCAACGATTCTATTTCTATTAGACTTTGTGCTGATGCTTCAAAATTACCGGAAAGTTCCGTCCAATTATTTCTGCGAAACAGCAGGGTTCCATTTTGCGTTACGATTCTTTAGCATGGATCTCTAGTTATTCTTTATTCGCATGCAAAATCACTTATCGAAGACTATGTGTATAATTTAGTTTAAAATGTATGGAATAATGGGAAGTAGTCGATATTTCAACAAGTAGTGTAGGTGGCGAGGTTCTGGGTACATTGGTGCTTCGGATGGAATGTTCCATCGACATCTCCAAACTCGATGGCCTTCTTTGGCAAAGAAGTGATGTAATCCTACAAGAACTACTTCTTAGACAAAGAAATTATCGACAATGACGTAATTTACCAGAAGCTGTTGACCAAACGTGCCTTGTCATATAGTTCTTGTATTTGCAGAATCGACAATGACGTAATTTACTAGAGGCTGTTGAAGAGTGATCTTAATGCATAGGTAAGGATTCTTCGGCAAAATAAATGACGTAGTTCTATTGTAAGTTGAAGCTCACCTCGATGGATAATGACCACAGGCTATCGAAAATCTTGACCAAAAAGGCCTTATCCTATTTGTCGTATGTTTGGTTTGAAGACACTTACGTGCATGGGAAAAAAAGTATATTTTTTTTTCTAGTTTTTACCTGTTCTACTTGCCGATTGTTGAAAATCTTGACCAAAAAGGCCTTATCCTATTTGTCGTTGTATGTTTGGTTTGGAGACACATAAGAATATTTTTATTTTTTTTTGTAGCTTTTACCTGTTCTACTTGATGTTTTGTTCGCCGAGCAAGACAAAATGGGTAGTAAGAAAAGCGTATGTTTTTTTCCTAAGTCATCACCCAAAAAGGCCTTAACCATGTTTTTTTGTCAAATATATATTTATTATACAGATCGTTATCAGCCGGGATGCCAAAGACACTTTTGCCGCTATGCGCGCACATCTAACTCTTTTAGTTTTCGAGAAAAACCAATTCCGGTCTACTACGCAGTACCAAAAAAAAAACACTAACTTAGAAGCGCTTCAAATATATTGAGTTTAACATCAAATTAAAGGAAATTTTGCATATAATCAGAAAATCGAAACAAAACTTTTGTATAAGGTTTCATAAAAGAGTTATAGAGACAAAAAGGCGTTATCTTAAAATCGTTTTCAAAATATATTGAGTTTCACATCAAATTAAAGGAAATTTTGCAAATAATCGAAAAATCGAAACAAAATTTTTGGATAGGGTGTCGTAATTGACCAAAAAGTTCTTACCTACGTGCACGAGAAAATAAGTATATTTTTTAATTTTTTTGTAGTTTTTATCTGCTCTACTTGCTGTTACCTTTTTTTTACCTTAGGCCATTTTGCCCACATCACTGTTGAACAACACCACGTCACCTACTAAATCTACCCCGTATCTAATGTGACGTCATCATCATGCCACAGGGCCTTACCACTAATTGCTTCAGCACTTCATAATTACTTGAGAGAGAGCTTACAATTATCAGTTACATACTTAAATACTTAAAACAAAAGAAAGGTGGTGTTTTGTAAAATGATAGACCGTTATGCCGCCAGATCGACAAAGAATTAGGTCATATCCCAAGAACATGAGACGTACCGTGCGTTCAATTTATCTTGATAATATTTTGATTCGCTGTAACTTTTTTGATTTTAAAGATATCAAGGTAAACAAAAAAATAAAATGTAGGGTTGGTGGCCAAGTTTTTTCTTAAGTTACACATAAAACAAAACACTAGGAATTTTCTGACATATAAGCCTACTTTATATTTTTTTAAATGGAACACCCTGTATATTACTACATTTTTGGAATCTCTAGAGAAATCTAAACACATTTTGTGTATAATATCCTATACCTATCTTTAGCTGTCTACCAAATATTGACAGTTGAAAGTCGGGTATTTTGACACTTTGACAGGCTCTAAAATCTAAACCGCACAAGATCAAAGAAAACGGTTTGCACATTCCTATCTTAAGTTTTCATAAACTATCGAATGACAGTATCTTCGAATTTAACCCGCGGATAAAATTAACCGGAACTTTTAAACCTCCGGTTAAATTCAAAGTTACTATCATTCGATAGCTTATGAAAACCCAAGATAGGAATGTGCAAACCGTTTTCCTTGATTTCGTGCGGTTTAGATTTTAGAGCCTGTCAAAGTGCAAAATGCCCGACTTTCAACTGTCAATATTTCGTAAACAGCTTAAGATAGGTATAGGATATTATACACGAAATGTGTTTAAATTTCTCTAGAAAGTCCAAAAATGTAATAATATACAGGTTGTTCCATTTAAAAAAATATAAAGTAGGCTTATATGTCAAAAAATTGTTAGTGTTTTGTTTTATCTGTAACTTAGAAAAAAATTTGGCCACCAACCGTACATTTTGTTTTTTTTGTTTACCTTGATATCTTTAAAAACAAAAAAGTTACAGCGAATCAAAATGTTATCAAGATAAATTGAACGCACGGTACTCGATATCCGATATCCTGGACGAAAATGTTATGTTCATTTTGTTTAAACCATGTCAGCGATTGTTTCAATATATCCTGTGGTAAATGGTATATGAAGTATAAAGATACTGTATGCAAGAAGAAGAAAACTTTAATTTTGAATGAAAAGCTCAAAATGCTGTTTCAGCAAAATTCGGTTTCTCGGAATTACTATTTATAACTATTGAACAGAAAGAGAAATAACCAAAATCATTATAAAAACATGAAAATTCTTGCATAAATACACATCTAGCATAAACTTTCAGTCATTAGAATACATAAATTAAACGTATTTGAGAATTATTTTTTCTGCCGCGGCTGTTTTTTTCGGTGCCGGTGCGCCGGCACCGACCAGCGCTCTGCAAAGCTGGAATGCCTGGCTCCGCTTCAATTATTTCTACGAGCATGAAGCCCGAAGTAAGTTTAACATTTCCATAAGTATTTTTTGTCAATAATTTTAGACTTTTTCTTCTTCACAAATTACATTTAAAATTGATACGATGCACTATTTGCAAATTTTTATTTCAGTTTGTATTTGAAATACATTAAGTTTGTATATTTTTATTAAATTTGAGAATGATAGAAAACAGAAAACATTTTTCCGTTTCCCTGTCTCACCTTAAGCTCTAGAGAATCTGGTTTAAAAGTATGGAATACTGGGAAGTAGTCTTAAAAAAAAAATCAGGATTTCTGGGAATTACCATTTATATAATTGTTAGTTATTTGTATATAGAACATTATTACCTATAGAAAATCAGCTCCCAACTAAGAACTTCATAAGAATTTGAAAGCAAAGAGAAATAACCAAAAGCATTAAAAAACACAGAAACTCTGGTATGAATACACATCCAGCATAAGCTTTTCACTTCCCTCCGGAGATAGATGTATGGAACAATAAAAAAATCTCAAACCGTTCCCTACTCCCTCCTGATTTTAATCCAAGGTTATTATTAAATAACAGAAGGAACAACCGACTTTCAATAATTTATAACTGAATTACTTTCCGAAATACTCTGAGTGCCGCTCATCCAACTCTCAATTTTATAAAACTTTCATCTTAACAGAATTAAAGAGATTTTTATTAGAAGAATGGAAAATATTGACTAAATAGACATAATAATATCAAATTGTTAAATTGTATCCATATAGCTTAAACCAGAATTAACTAAAGTTATCCAGGAGTAATACAAGTTAATTTGCGAGATAATAGGAAATAATTATCTATAATTCGTAAAATCTACTAATAACCAAAGCCTAGAAAACCTCGCAATTAAATATCTCAATTTGATTTGAGATATTTTGTGGATATTGGTTCCCTACGTGCCTATGTCCAAAAATAAAATGCCGAAAATCATCAAAATGTAAAAAGTCACCGCGAAAAGTTATCAATTATCGTAACAGTTCGACCAAAAATTACTTCATGGTTTAATTGGGCTAATGGGTCCGCTCCACGTTTTATTAAAACTTCCAGCCACATGCTCCAAAAGTTGGTCCAATTATTTCGGCAAAAACAATACGGTTTCAATTTGTATTTTGAGTCACGTTCGTGACATGGGCCTCCGGCTTCCATTTAATTGAAATAAAAGAAAGGAGCAACGACTCCACTGGGAAACAACATGTCCATTTGGTACGCTTCAGAGCTATTGCCCGTAAACTGGTTTTCAGCATTGGCGCCGCGCCATGTTGTGTTTCTCAAATTGTTTTATCGAATGAAAATTTCTGGATATAAAATATTTCACAGTCTTGAAACTTTCCCTAAGGTAATTTGATATATACAGTTACTAGCAAAATGGCAATTGCCAATATATGAAGGTATGATAATATTATAGTATTTCGGCCGCGATAATAATTAAGAAAGTACGATTCACCATAAGATTGCGCAAGTTATTGCAGTAGGGAAAGAAGAGGACATGAATTAATATTGTTCTTTCAGTTACTTGATACATAATGCAACAGATGAGATGTTTCTGATTACCCGATCAATAATTGCACTATTCAGCAATGGAAACTTCACTACGGTGATCGAGCACAACTAAAGTAGCCATCACCTGCCTTTTTGTATAAAGTTATGAAGGCAAGTTTTAGAACTGGGGGTATTGGTTTCCGTGTAAGACTGGAACCAGCCAAGAAGTAAGGCCTCTAAAGATGTGAAAGAAGATGTGGCATATGGCGAAAGCTCAAGCACTGTGTGCGTTCACCTAATCAGATCTGGAATCAAGTTAAGCTAGACAAAATCTGGAATCGCATTTTTAAGCACTGCGGTATTTACAATATTTTCCTGAGAACGCATCTGAGAATCAATTTAGTAGAAGTTACCGTAACCAGTTTTTATCTGCGTGAGAACCTATAAGCTCGAACTTTGACTCTTCGTGGTATATCTCAAAGACGATAAAATAATGAGGCAGCTTTATCTATTGCACTCCAACTCCAGGGAAATCTGTGACCTTTAAACTCGCTACGTTGTAATCCGAATATATGCTGCTGAGTGCAGGGCTAGTTCTAAGACAATGACGACAATGAAGTGAGGTGGATATTAGTTGAACAGTTTCAAGACGGTCATCAAGCAATAAAATGAAGGATTTCTGCTAGAAACACTGATGAAACTATTTTTCTGGACAAAGTTAAGTTATCTGAATATCACGAGAGCATCTCCCTGATAACCCAACAATAGTCGCAATTGATGATATCGAAGACCTAGAATTAGACAACATTATAAACGTTGCCTCAAAAATTGATATAACAAGAATAGGGTGGGCTCGATATAGACAATTTCATTAACCATTTCATTAGGATAGCCACAAAAAGGCGTAGCAATCCAACAAAACGGTATTTGTTCACAAGTTTTCCCATATTTGGCAAAAAATTTACAGAAAACAACTGATCTGAAACGTGATGTAGAAGATTATGTTCTGAATGCATTAGCAAAACTGGAATAAAGCAATGAGGGTTTATAATGATTAAGTCAAAATAATATTCATGAAAAGTGCATTGCGATAGAAACGCAGAAAATTAATAAACTGAAGGTGAATAAGTAAAACAAAGCTATTGAATGCTTATCAACCTCTCAACAAAGAAAATAGCAGACTACTGCCTACATAGCGGAAATTTGTATGAAGCACAGAAACTTTTGGTGACAATATTTTTGGTCCATAAAAAATTCTGAACATAGAGTAGAACATCGTGGTAAACAGCTGACTTCACAAAGATTCCAAGCTCTCGTTCACTATTATTTCGAGTAAAGAACTCAAAAAATGCCTTATCCCAAATTTGTAGGTGATACACTAACCTTAGCTTAGATGATGAAAAGGATGCGTTTGCAATTTTTCCTGTATAATAGTTCCTAAATAATGTTTCTGTTATTGATTACATTCCAATATCAGATTTACTAAAAACGTACGGCTTCGCAAAATTACCATTTGGTTCAGAATTAATAGTGAAGTTTAAAGTTATACCATATAACCCAAGCTTTTTAACATCATTTGCCAACATTGGCAAAATAGTTCCTTTAGTTCTAAAGGAAGCATCATCCCTGAAAGCTATCAGACCATCTCCCTTCTTCCGGTAATATGCAAAATAGTAGATTCTGGATCTGTTCTCCGACATTTTGTACAACTTTTTTTTTATGGCAGTGGCACACACACTAAAGGGAGATCCTATGGCGCTCGACGAGCGGTGTGTGTGCGAAGATGTTGATTGACATGGCTCTTGAATATTTGTAAGTTGTAATTAGTGGGAAACAGATGTCCTGGGAGTGAGTTCCAGAGTGATGCAGTGCGCCAGACAAAGGAGTTCTTGTAAAGCGATGTTCTAGGTGTTTCCACTTGTACGACGAATTGGTGCGCTCTTGCCGTCTGTCGTGACTGTCTGACAGGAGCTGCCAGGGGCGGGATTAGGCGGACCAAATCCTGGGAACATCTGCCGTGAAAGTATCTGTAAAACAGAGATATCTCGGCTACATGTCTGCGGTGTTCTAGACTATCTAGATTCCGGGTCAACTCCGGGTCGCCGACGAGACGCACAGCTCTCTTCTGAATGGGATCCAGCAGCTTTAGGGTGTGCTTTGGTGCGGCACCCCAGATATGTGAGCAATATTCTAAGCACGGTCTTATTTGCGCTTTGTAGAGCAAGAGCAACTGCTGCGGTGTATAGAGTTTTTTGTTGCGAAATAGCGCACCAAGCTTCTGGGAAGCTGATTTTGCGATGTTAGCAACGTGGTCATGCCAGGACATATTGCTGTTGACCGAGATACTCAGCAGTCCGATTGACGAGGATGAAGGAATGGTCGACCCTGCCATAATGATGTCAGGGCCCGCTGTATTGGCTCTCTTGGTAAACGTGGCTGCTTGGGTCTTTGCTGCATTGAACTGGACCAATGCGCCCCAAGTTTGAACTTTCTCCAGGTCTTGATTAATTGCTGTAATCTGCTGTAAGGGTTTTTCTGATCTAAAGTGGGAGACAAGGGTACTGTCATCTGCAAAACTGTAAACAGGATTATTTGTTTCAGTCAGCAGGTCATTAATATAGATTAGGAACAGAGTTGGTGAAAGTATTGCGCCCTGAGGCACGCCCGCGTTGATGGTGAATGTGTCCGAGATGTGTCCATAGACTGCAACGTGCAGAGATCGGTTCTTAAGGAAACTGGCAAGCCAGCTGCAGAGAGAGGCTGGCAGTCCGAAGGACGGTAGTTTGTTGAGCAGTCCGTCATGCCAAACTCTGTCGAATGCCTTTGAAATATCCAACGTAATCGCTCGAGACTTTCCGTAGTTCTCAATTGCCCTACTCCATATATGAGTGACATAGGCCAATATATCTCCTGTCGATCTCTCTTTGCGAAAGCCGTATTGATTATTGCTGATTATTTTGTTGTTCTCGAGGTATTTGAGTAGTTGCTGATTGACTACACGTTCCATGACTTTGGAGATTATTGGAAGCAAGGCAATTGGACGATAGTTTGAGGACGTGGTTTTCTTGCCTTTTTTGGAACAGGTTGCACTCGAGCGACTTTCCAAGAAGATGGGTAAATCCCTTTTCCGTAAGACAGAGAAAAAAGCCTGGAAAAAACGGGTGCTAGTTCGTTAGCGCAGTTCTTTAACACGATGGCAGGTATTCCGTCCGGTCCTGATGCCTTTTGCGTATCTATATTTTTAAGGATTTTACGAATATCACGGTGATGAAATTTGACTTCTGACATGGTAGTGTTGATGTTCGATATGGTAGGGAGAGTCTTGCCTTGGGGGACGTCCAAAGTAGAGTGTGAAGAAAACATTTTGGCGAGCATGTTTGCTTTTTCCTTGGCTGTAGTCGCCGTGATGCAACGTTTTCTGTCAAAGGTGGGAGAGACGTTTCTGTAAAGTTGTTACTTACTGCCTTTGCTTCCGACCAGAAATTCCTGGAGCCACTGGGGCATTGCAAAAGTTAATTCCTGATCCTTTGATTGTGTTTGTACTTAGTTTCGTCGATAACACGCTTGCATTCGTTTCTCGCTTCGACAAAATAATTGCGATTTTCAGCGGTCTGATTGTGCTGCCAGTACTTGTAGGCTTGCTGTTTCCTACCCACAGCCCTTTCGCATCTTCGGTCGAACCAGGGCTTTCCTTTTGATGGTAACTTGATGGAATTTGGGATGTATGCTTCCATTCCTGAGGAGATTACTTGCGTGATCTTTTCGTAGCAGACTGACGGGTCGTCAGCGCCAAAGCAGACGTCGAGCCAAGGAAAATCTAGGTAGAACTCCCTTAGATCGTCTCAGTTTGCAGAATTGTAATGCCAGATTTTGCGAGGCAACTTCCTGACTTACGTGACCTACCTGTGGACCAAAGCCATCGAGAGCTACGGCGAATCTCGTGCAGTGGCCCCCGGCATATCCAAAGCATTTGATAGAGTGTGGTATGATGGATTGTTAAGCAAATTGACAGCATACGGACTACCACTAGCACTGCTTCTATGCCTTTCCAATTTCTTAAGGTATCGAAGCATCCGAGTTGGTATTGATGGACATCTCTTGCAGGAATTTAAAATCAATGCCGGAGTTCTTCAAGGGTGTGTATTATCTCCCACTTTGCTCTTGCTCTATATCATCAACGATCTCGTAGACAGGACAAACAATTCTATTCACAGCTATGCAGACGACAACACTCTTATATATTCATTCATGTCGCGGGTTCCATTGACCGCTGCTCGTTTCCCACGCGAGCGAGAAAATCAGATGGCTGCCATCAATGAGGATATGAACGCCATCGTGGAATGGGGTGAGAAAAGTAATGTCCAGTTTAACGCAGGAAAAACTCAAGCAGCAGCCTTCTCAAAAAAAGCAAATACTGCAGGACCTGGCTTATAAATGACATGGCAAACACTGACTCTGGCCTCATCCATAAGCTGCCCAGTAAGCTTATAGATGAGGCCAGTGTCAATGTTTTCGTATCAACATAGAAAATAGCATACCTTGGCGTAATCACGTCACCAAAATCGCCAAGGTAGCAGCAGGAAAGCTAGGAGCACCCTATACAGCAAAGAAGTTGTATACACCTCATCAGCTCTTACTGCTCTATACGGCCCAGATAAGACTATCTCTGGAATACTGCTCCCATGTGTGGAGCTCAGCACCCAAACACTTGCTCAAGATATTGGACTCCATACAGAGGGGAGCAGTCCGTCTTGCGGATGATCCAGAGTTTACTAAAGACCTTGATACCATCGAACATTAAGGAGAAGTAGCGGACCTATCTCTTTACTATCGATACTACTACGGAAGGTGTTCGAACGAGCTGACATTTATGATTCCACCCAGAGTTGTGCCAAATAGAAGCACCCGTCAGTCACAAGCTGCTTATCAACATATGATTCAGTTGCGAATACCTAAGACGTCCCAGTTGCAGGACTCCTTTGTCTGGAGGACTGCCTCGGTCTGGAATGGACTTCTGAGTAACTTCTTTCCCGAAAACTACAATTTACAGCGCTTCAAGTACAACGCCCACCATCTTCTCCGCACACGCACCGCTCGTTGAGTGGCATAGGATTTTCCTTTTGTGTGTATACCGAACATAAAAAACTGGAGTTTAATATACTTTTGTCATGCGAGTTAAGCCAGGCTTATGATTACATGACTCACACTGAGCTTCACAACATCAATACATCAGAGAATACAGATTTTTTTTGGATAGTATGTGAATGATAAGTCTCAAGTTGTTGGGATGAAATAAATGACATCGGCCAAATGGCAAGAAAGTGTAAGACTTCCAGAAGATTTAGCATGCGGAAAACACCGCTTTCTCTTATAGAATATCTAGGCCAATACTCTTCGCAAAACACTGCTTGAAAAGCCTTTGGCAACAAGAAGAGGGTAAGAGGACGGAAGTTATCATCCTTTGTATAGACAGTGTTACTCACACAAACGACGTTTGAAAAGTTTATTTCAATTTATAGTAGAAAAATATTGCAATAATGTGTTACCCAATTGAAAAAGATATTATTGAACTAAAAAACCAGTAAAAGCTAATAAATGAAATCCAAAGAATTTATTAATTAAGCAATATTGTAGTAGAAAATGAGAGCATTGGTGCGGACATTAATTGATTGGTTGAAACTATTCCCGTCAGTTGTACATAGCATATAAAGAATTAAACAATTGAATTCCTGAATAACCATCAAATAAAAATTAAAATATCTCATATTACAATGTGTTTGATGAATTTGCATAAAGCTTGTAATTAATTTTACATCCAGTATAGAGTGCTATTCAGAGGCCACTATATCTCATCGGTACGCTTGGTCAGAGTATATATTGGTTCTGGATTCAGCCATAAGCTTATAAAATTAATAGATCTATATTATTTATTTGCTGAACCGCCTCTGTTCGAAGCCAGTATAGAAGGTGAAACTATCGCATTAACGAAATTTCCCATGCGGCACCGGCAGTGAGATCGTCTACGCATTTAACAGCCGGATCCTCGTAAGCTCTGCCGGTTATTCTTTTTTGTTAATGGGTTACAGGGAAACTTCTAATTCAAAATTACGTGTATTGGGTAGAAAGGTTGAATTATACCTAGCCAAGTAGGAGGAAACGACAACATATAATTCTTTGGCTGACTACCGATTATGATAATAATTTAAATTTATAGCTGCCATTGCCTCAGCAATATTATTAAATTAATTAAGCTCTTTGTAATCAATTATTTTTGGTTTCGAAGACGTATATTTAATTTATAAATGAATATTTGTCTTGAAATTATAATTTTAATGTCCAAGTTGACAATAACCCACACTTACTGGAAATTTAATAATATATTTCCAATAGAACAAATCACAATGTGTTTTTTCGCAAGTTTAAAGTGTTTTCAAAACTTGGATCTTCGTTCTGTGTTAAAGTTTTGGTCGACTGTCCCCCTTCTTCGGTTTTCGCTCTTTTGCTACTGCTTAGAGGTGCATTAGGTGTCCTATATTTAATAGTTTCCATCGTCAGATTCAAAAGATAAGAAGATATAAAGGTACATTAAGATGATGTTTTGGCATAAAAATGGTCGTTTCTAATGTAACAAAGATTTTCCCCTAATGCCTCTCGTAAATCGAAGCCAAATTGAATTATCCTTCCCTACACAATACCCTACGTTTAAATAAAACATATGCCCAAACTTAAAGAATAAGAAAATAATGGAAAATGGAGGGGGGCATGTGTAAACTAGAAAGCGTAATAACAAAAGAACACTCAGTCTAATGTTTGAACTTGATACTTGACATTGAAGGATCAAATATTATAAGCAGCGAATATTAACTATGACAAGAAGGCCCACTTAATGGCAAGAGAGCGCTACAAAGGAATCGTCTTCGTTGCCTGGTAACGTTCGGCGAACTTCGCCGCACACAGGTTGAATTTAAATAAAAGCTGGCCATAAACTATATTTTCGTTTGCGTTATATCTAATCAAATTTATGACGAAATTATTTATAGCACTCTAATACTCTATTTGGCTTTGTAAAAACACAATTGATATCTTCTGAATTGTTTGCAGCGCCCTGTCAAACTTACGTTATGATTTTTTTATTATTATCACCAAATAAATATTTTGATAAAGTTTGCATTCAACTGGTTGTTTCAAAAATCTGTTAACGTTTTTAATTAGTTATTATTGATAACAATACTCAAGGTATGTAATAACTAATATTGAAAAGATTTTGATTTTGTGTTAATGATTTCACCATATTTCCGAATACTAATATTCTGACAAAAGACATCAAGAAGAAAATGTTGCTCGAATTTGCCCCATTTTTTAATATTCAATTAAATTTTGGCGTTTTGGGTGATTTTAAAATTGGTTAAAGGTTTCGCACAATATTTTACTGTATATTTCATTCCTATTTTGTAATACAAAACAACTAGAAAATAGCGATATTATCTTATATCGAATATTGACTCAACTATAGAATTTAGGCGTGAAAATTAATCTGACAAAAGAAAAGGATGAGCTGTCTATGGCCGCCGCGTCAAAGGTCACCTGATTGTTTTATTTGTATCATGGCCTGCCGATATTCTGCTAGTGTTCGCGCGGGGAAAGAGACACACCGTTGACATGCCGCCGCGGAGAGTGATCCTTTTTATCATATAGTTTTGCCCAAATACATAATAAAAAGATAAAGACTGATGTACTATACTGCTAACGTGCGAACATTCCGTTGAGGTTATGTGTTGTGTTATACCTAATTGTGCAACAACTGAAGCCAGATTATCAGAAAATGGCGCGTCGAAATGATCCCTTATCGGCTAAGTTTGTAACGAGAGCAGTTTTCCCTGCTTTGTTTGAGCATTTACGTTTCTCTGTTTTTTTTTTGCTTCATATGTTGTACTGAAAGTATTTTCAAATGTCATTTAAATTACCCTTAACGCAACGCATTATTAAATTGGAATTTTAAAAGCTATACCTGTTGTAAATTTATCGGTACGGGTGGGCAAGAAATTGGATAATCCATTAAACGCTTAATATTTTAGTAAATAACTGAATAATCGATTAATCGAAATAATCGATTATGGATATTTTCTGAAATATTAGTCGATAAATCGATTAATCGGTAATATCTTAAAAGCGAATCGAATAATCGATTATTGTCGCCCACCCCTAATCCCATAATATTGTAGTAAGTGAAACTGAAGCTGAAATTTCGGTAGAATCATTATTGCTGATGCAAGACTGATGTTATTATAAAAAAGAGGTAATAAATAATTTTGCTGAATCAGCAGAAAAAAAATTTATAATTTAGTTTTAATTTGTAAATATGACTTTGATATTACCTTGGGATAGTATATAATCAAGTGTTTTTGAACAACAGCTGCACTGATGCTTCTATATTTTTTACTAGTTTCGTCCCTATTAGATTAATTTTTAAAAATAGCGATAACTCTGAAATACATGTATGGCAAAATTGCAGGCCCTCATCAACGCGTTTCTGTCGTCCGCTTAACATTCATTTTGCTCGTAAGACTCCTGAATTAACCGTTGCAAAATCAAAATTTGGATCATCGAATTAAAAATTTAAAACCCTTTTTTACCACGAAGGAGTCCTTAATTTTCAAAATCATTTTTTAGAACGATTTAAGAACATACAAATGATCTTTATACATAATTTTTATCGTCAGTGATAATTGATACTCCCTATATATAAATATAGATGATGAGCAAAAAATTCAACAATTATTTGTCTAAAACACGATATATTAAACGTGTAATACTTAATTACTTTTATATCTTATTTCTGATAAACCTTATTATGGCCAGCTTTCCTAGAAATTCGACCAGTGTGCGCCGGGTCCAAAGGTCACATGCCAGTATCATGCTAGTTTTCGCGCGGGGAAGGAGACATACCGTTGACGTGCCGCCGCGTAGAGTGAATCTTCTTATCGTAGTTGTTATTCGCTGTTATAAGTATCATCTAAACATGTTTTAAAAACAATCAGTCAAATATCAACAAAATTTAGTATAAAAGAACGGGCAAATCAAGTAGACGACAACTTATCTGGTTGAGTAGTTCGCTTTTAATTAAGGCAAAACGCTCCTCCTGTAAGCTCAAACCCTCCCGATCCTGATTATCTGGTTAAGTAGTTCCCTTTTAATTAAGGACAAATGCTTTTCTGGTGACCAGGGTCAAACCTCCCGACCTTGACTATCTGGTTAAGTAGTTCCCTTTTAATTAAGGCCAAACGCTTTTCTGGTAACCAAGGCCAACCTCCCGATCTTGACTTTCTGGTTAAGTAGTTCCCTTTTAATTAAGGCCAAACGCTTCTCTGGGAACCAAGATCAAACCTGCCCTAAAGTTACGGCAGTGTAAAAGTAAAGTGTAAAAGTAAAGTAAGACGTAAAGTAAAAAGTAAAGTGAACCATAGATAAAAGTGAAACCTAATTAAAGCATATCAATATAACTGAAACGAATCAAAACGCTCATAACAATTTAAACTAAAAGTAAACTCAAGGGAGCCGAATAGGTCGAGTCCGGTCAGTCCTCATCGAATGGTCATGCGTTCTACGCTATTCTAGTAAATTGTATTCAAACATAGTCGTCATTCTAAGTGCATTCCTTCCTGTATCTGAAGACCAATATACGTACAGTTTGTTTCGAATTAAGCGAGTCGTTATTCCATCTGATATACAACCCCCAGCTCAAGGAGGAATGCCGCCAGTAATCCCACTCAGAAGCACGCATCTGAGAAGCGCCCAAATTTCTCTTTGACACGTGGTGGAGGCAGCCGTTTAAATCCCGTACATCAGATCGAGGACCATGGATTCGCCGAGGAGATATTCTTTGGAGGTGCCGTTCGGATCCGCAGTGACGTTTTTTTGGAGGCAGCCGTTCAGACTCCTAACCCCGGAGGCGGTTCAGATGCAGTGAAGTCACATGATGGAAGGGCCTTTTCGACCTTTCTACAAGTAACGCCATTCTGACTGCCGGACACATAAGTATATATCTTCATTTTCTTTCTAAGCCATTTTTGACAAGCGCTGTTTTAATTGCTGACATACATACAGACAATATAAATAGTAAAAATATATAAGGAATATATAAATAGAATTTGGAACACGAATGTTGATGATCAGTATCTGAGAAACTAGAGAAAATCATAAACAACATGTAGGCGTCCAAAGAAAACGAAGGTTCATATAGAGAATTTATAATTTTCAATGCAAGTGTTAATGACAGGTACCACATTTGGGAAATCATTGTAAAAACACGGAAGCATTAGAAAAGCACAAGTTATAATTTTAAATGCAAGTGTTTGACGATAGTACCATTTTGGGAAAAAAAACATAGGCATTTAATTATAAGAGAAATTAAAAGAGTTATAAAATTGAGAGTACGAGAATTATAATATTGAATTAAAATAAAGGAGAAGCTAGAAAGCAAATACAGACCATATAAGGAATGTTGTAGCCAACTGTCACAGAGAAGTACCTTACAGGGAAGATCATAAACATAAATAAACAATTATGTATAAAAATGTACTATGAAGACATAGAACATAAAATAAAGTAAAATAAGGAATTAAAATACGGCGCCGTTGCATATAGAACCATAGAAATAAGAGAATAAATATCATATAGATAGCAGAAAAGTTAGATTAAGTAAATAGATATAAATAAATAACCATGGATGAAATAAGAAGAATTACAGTCGTACATTACATACAATTCTAAATCTACACAACCATACAGACAGCAGCATAAATCTTGTAAAAGGCACCTATTATTAATGATAAATTAAACATAAGTATACCGATCATGTTTTACAAATTAAGCGAAAAAATTGTAACTTGTATAGGTAATTTACACCGAAAAAATATTCAATTGTCTTCCTTAGATATTGGCCATATTCCAGGGGAGATAATAATTAAAAATACTAGTATTCAAATAATATCACAAGTCAAAGCAACATAATTGACGTCACTGTAAATTACGTATACGGGTATTAAATATCTACTGTTATTTTTAAACAATTCCGGCAATGTTTACGATCAACGTAATAAACATATCAATGTTATATAATCAGAAATAGTCGGCAATATTTCTCAAGGCATACCAAGTTTACGTGCTCATATTTGTTATTATGTTCAATACAAACAAAACCCATAACGGCGACAGAGGGTTACGATGTACGTTTCAATAAATAAACAAGCAAGCCATCGACTTGGACTTCGCTGACAATAGTTGAAATAGAAATATGCACTTGTAGGTATACGTAATTTTAACATAAGCTAGGACATGCTAATACCTAAATATAATTCAGATAATTTGAATATAATTTTAAGCGTATTATAATTTATGGAAATATCAGCCGGCGATTTTATAGGCTAAAAAATAAAAAACCAATGATTAGTGTAAAATAAATATAGATAATAAGTTAAAAATAAACATGTGAGCTGGTGTCCTGCCGGATTTTCCGGGGGCCACGCCTGATCTCGGACCACTCGGAAATACAAAATTGAAAACTCGAAGAAACATATTGAGGGGCACACCGGTCGAAAAAAAAAGGAAATGTGAGTTCTTACCGTAGGAACTTCCGGGAGTGCACGCCTGGCTTTTCTGCGGTATGCACGAACAATTCTTCTCTCTTTAACAGAAAGAAAGCAGGTGTAAAAACGAAATAGTCAAACAACAAGAGAATTTTTTTTTAAGGGATTATACAGTTTTTTTACTTACGGCAGGGCACTTCCATCATGTACACCTTAAATTCTAAGACACAAAGAAAAAATACGACCAAAGGAATTTTTTTTTTTAATTATTGGAAATATATAGGATACAGTATATAACGGGATACTGGGTCAGGAAAAATGCAAGGTATCAAAAAATAGTTCTCAATTGTTTTAACACCAATATGTTTTTTAATAATATTTACAGCAATGTTCAATTTCGGCTACACATACACGGCAGACCAACTAAAAAATAATATGATACTTGCATATGCTTCGGGCACCACTTAATAAAAATATTCTGTATGATTTTAAATACGAAGTAGTACTGGGTGATAAAAATTTAAAATGACAGTCATTTAAAAAGTTTTTTTAAGATAGAAAACAAAATGTTAATATTATGCACTTATATTGGGTTTATATTTGTTACATGTACCTGAAGCACTCACTAGTCAATGGCGATGGGGTCCTGATATACACTGCAGCCAAAAAGGAGTCCGACAAAGATTCTGAATTTAGTAAGGATGCAGATCGAGACCCCTTGGCTGGAATCCAGGACCGAACTATGTCAAGAATATCTAGTGCTCAGACATAACCTAAATTTAAGTAGGTACAGAACGATATGACTATTCGAACATTGAGGACAGCTGGTTATTATTATTTAAGGGGGTTCCACTCTTTTAGAACATACTCATCAAAAATGAGTTTTTGAGCGTCTCTGAGATAACGAATTTAATTACTTCTTTTCTCAATCAAGTCTTTATTTATTGAGCAGATTCTTTCCTTTTTGAACTTTCTAACCGTAAAGATGTTTTGCACTGGAGACCAATGCTAGTTGGAGGGGGGCATGTGTAAACTAGAAAGCGTAATAACAAATGAACACTCAGTCTAATGTTTGAACTTGATACTTGACATTGAAGGATCAAATATTATGAGTATTATCTAAACATGTTTTAAAAACAATCAGTCAAATATCAACAAAATTTAGTATAAAAGAACGGGCAAATCAAATAGACGACAACTTATCTGGTTGAGTAGTTTCTTTTTAATTATGGCAAAACGCTCCTCTGGTAATAAGTTCAAACCCTCCAATCCTGATTATCTGGTTAAGTAGTTCCCTTTTAATTAAGGCCAGATGCTTTTCTGGTGACCAGGGTCAAACCTCCCGATCTTGATTATCTGGTTAAGTAGTTCCCTTTTAATAAAGGCCAAACGCTTTTCTGGTAACCAAGGTCAAACCTCCCGATCTTGACTTTCTGGTTAAGTAGTTCCCTTTTGATTAAGGCCAGACGCTTCTCTGGGAATCAAGATCAAACCTCCCCTAAAGTTACGTCAGTGAAAAAGTAAAGTGAACCATAAATAAAAGTGAAACCTAATTAAAGCATACCGATATAACTGAAACGAATTATAACACTCATAACAATTTAAACTAAAAGTAAACTCAAGGGAGCCGAATAGGTCGAGTTCAGTCAGTCCTCAACGAATGGTTATGCGTTTTACGCCATTCTGGTAAATTGTATTCAGTCATAGTTTTCATTCTAAATACATACCTTCCTGTATCTGAAGACCAATATACGTACAGTTTGTTTCGAATTAAGCGAACCGTTATTCCATCTGATATACAACACCCAGCTCAAGGAGGAACGCCGCCAGTAATCCCACTCAGCAGCACGCATCTGAGAAGCGCCCAAATTCCTCTTTGACAATATAAATTTAACGAAAGTTAAAGAATAAGAAAAGAAATGGACGGTACCTTCTCAAAACACTTCCCGCTGCCGCTGCGGACCTCAAGAAGAAAGACATACTTTTCTTAAAACCCTAAGCAAGCTGGAAGAAAAAAAAGAACTGTACCTTCTCAAAATAACTCCCGCTGTCGTGGTCGGAACATTATTTATTTTTCCCATCAAAGTGGAGTTTCTCAAAAAATACATTCGCGCACAAATTACATAGTTCCACTTTTCGTCACGGCAGAATGTGTGGCTGAATCAAATGATGCAAACTTGCATACGGGAGTTAATTTTGCGTATTAAAATAAGTTTTCTAATGCCGTGTTGGTATAAAAGTGATCATAATATTAATATTTGATTTAATATAAATAAATAACTATCAAATATATACTTTCAAAGCAAATATTAATTTCAAATGAATCTGGTGACTGATATGTATTATTTGTGTATATAATGAAAAACAGCAGCACGATTGATATTCGATAGTACAAAGGATACTGTAATAAATGTAGGGCTCTTTCAGTTTCCTACTTTCTGTAACATCGGAAAATCATTCTGTTGTTACCGGGTCGGTTCAAATAATCACTTATGTTTAACATTAGAAAATTATTATTTAGGAACAAACACAAGCGAGCTCGGACAAAATCATGTTACCGAATTGTTAAAATTAACGTAACAACATGAGTATACTTTTCCTTTAGGCTTAGAACATATTACCTGAATTTTCCTGCTAAATTATAATTTGTTACAATGACATTTATGAAAAGTGTTTTCATCTATGTTTGTTTGAGATTGCGCTTGTCAAAGAGTCGAATATTGCCTTGTAGTGGGTTGTGATATTGGTTTTACAGGATTTGAACAAGTAGTTAAGCTTCGATTTTTTATTCGTTCTTTTAGTTTCTTTTCTTATCGCAGAGCGATTAGTTCCAATATGAAGACTTCATTCAGAGCTTTTTCCCAAACTTACACCAAATGGTTCATTGCTCGAACTGATGGACTAATTTTTTCCAGGGTGTTTGTAATTAACGGAAATCTCTGGTCAAACCAGTAATTCGGCTAAATTACACATGTTGTGTTGGATTTTACGCAGGCTGAGTGTGCCAACAATGAGCTTGCCGTCAAACGCCTTCAGTTTCTTTTTTCATACCAAGCTTTTTTTCCTTAAATCTGCATGTTACCTTAGTAATTTTTTATTATTATTAAATGGGCTTAGATCAAAATGATTACTACAGGGCAGGTCATCTGCAAGAGCTTAAAAAATTAGTCATGTTGTAGGCATAAATGCATAACAGAAATTTTTGAGGTTTCAATTTCCTACTTAATCTAAATATATAACAAGCAGACTATCTCTTCAAAGTTGAACTGCCCTAATATAAACTAATGGAAGCTGAAATAAAATATTAACAAAATAGAATTTTACCACATGACGTAAATGTGAACCAGGGGTAAAACAAACAGCGCTTTGTGCCACAAGGGAAATTTTCCTAATGATGAAACTTTTTCTTGTTTACGTAGAATGCCCGGTGCTATACTAAAGTGCTGCGGTGTGGATTTTACTTGTTTATTCAACAAATTGACTTAAATAATATGTTTTTCTTTTTTGCGTTAAATAAAAGCAACAAGCAGGAGAGGAATGGTATTTCACTTATTGGCTTTATTCGGCCTATGAAATATATTGCGATTGGAAATTACAGTGAAATAACTGACAATTTGCTAAAAATGCGACAAGATAATATTATCGTTATTACTGAAAGAATAGATAACAATATTGTTTTTCATCTTTAAGAATGTTCACATAAAGAGCAGCTGTCAAATAGTTAGTAACTTCGTGTAGCTGCAATTAATAGCCAATGTGTTTTTATTAGGCATGTATAACCATAAAATGGTATACAGACCGGTCAAGAACGGAACAGAGGACCGGAGCCAGAGTATTTGTGCCAGGAACCAAATTCTCCGAAGCAATGGAAAAACACCCGGATATATTTCAGGAGAAAATAACGCCATATGAAGATGTGCGCAGTTCAACCGCGACGATATCTATAAGAAGAAAGAGATTGAGCTCACCAACAATCAGCTCCAGAATGGTATGGGAATGCCTAGATAATCTAAACGAATTAGGCAAGATTAACAAACTATCTCTTCAATGGATACCAGGACAAGCTGGGATAGAATACAACGAAAAGGAATACCAATTGGCAACAGTAGGAGCACAAAGTCCGCTTTTAGGACCGGAACCTTTCTGTGGCATAGAGATGCACACCTACAAGGAAGAATAAGGAAAGAAGAGCGAACTAAATGGATCAGTCCATGGGAACGCCTTCCAGGATTAAGGAATTTAAAGGTATTTCTAGGGCCCCCTCACCCAGGAAGATCAAAAAACCTTATAGCACTGAGTAAGAATAATCTCCGCATCCTCACCGGCTTTCCTATGGGCCACTGCCGGCCGATTGGGAAGACACCTGGAGGGAATAAAAATTGAAAACGCAGACAGTTGCCGGTTCTGTGAGGAGGGGGAGGAAACCCTGGAACACCTTCTCACGAAGTATGTGGCGGTCGCGAACATGCGAATGGCCTGCTTCAGGAGCTGCATCGTCGAACAGGAGGAACTTCCATCCATAGAACCATCCAGACTACTTCCTTTTATCAAAGCACTGAAGCTGGATGAAGTACCCTGATTGAGAATCACATCAACGGAAGCACCAAGGAAGGGGGACACAATAGATCTATACCTACTAATACCCCCTAAGATCATTCATTAATTCATTAATTCATGCATAACTCTGGAATCGCCGGGTTATTCAGTATTTTATCAGCTGGCATCAATGAAATAATTCAATTTGATGCCTGAATATACCTTGTACCTTGACAGAATGCCCCCCCCCTCTAACTTTGTTAATTTTTAAGCTACAAAAAAAAAATAAAAAACAAAATTGTAGGGTTTTTAATGTAGTTCTTGCGCACGTAAAGAAAAAAACAAAAAATTGTATAGTATTTTTGATTCGATTTTTCGATTCTACGTAAAATTCTAAGGATTTTTAATGCAACACACTCTATGCCTTTTCCTAAAACTTTAGGAGTTATTGACAGTTGAAGTCGCTATTTTTTAATAATAATAATAATAATTCCTTAATCATTTTTAAAACAGAAGATACAAAAGCACTACTAGTAGCAATGAGGTCGAATTGAGGAGACTCAATATTTATACAGCAATAACTTCAAAAGCTAAACAAAAAGTTATATTCTTAGGTGGCTGTTGCCATAAAAAAATAAAAGAACAAACGGTTATTGACAACGTAAAATTTCAATAACTGTCATTATCTCCTAAAGAATTAGGAATAGGCATTTAGTGTGTTACATTAAAAATACTTAGCATTTTACATAGAATCAAAAAATTTAAAAAAAATGGGGCCTAGATTTAAAAAAATGTTTCTTTTTGATCTACCCTGTATACTATACAATTGTTTGTGTTTTTCTTTACCTCTGCAAAAACTACATTAAAAACCCCACAATTTTGTTTTTAATTTTTTTTTGTAGCTTAAAAATTACCAAAGTTAAAGGGGGGGGGGGGACATTATGGGTGAACACCCTGTACAAAACGCTTTAATGTTTCCAACAATTTTCCATCAACGTTGGTGTTGCGTCTTCTGCGTTTATTTGAGAATTTTTCGCTACTCACTCAAACCTTAAATGAGTAATAAAATTGAGAAATTTCTTGCACGATTCCTACATTTTATTTGCCGTCAGTTCCGTAACGTTTGTAGCACAATAAATATTTAATTAAATAACTAATTAACAGTCTCCAATTAATTTTCTTTTATTTTCAGCAGCTAGAGCAGCTTATTTTGTATCCCATAATTAAAGCAATAGCAGACACACCCTTAATAAAATAATTGCATAATTATAACTGTAATTAACGGTCCCAAGTTAATTCTGACTATATTTTCAGCAGGGAAATCAGCCATTTTTCAACTTGTAATTTGTTTTACAAAAATAACATTAATTAGGTAATTGTTATTGTTACAGAAAGCTAATAGCGACGCAAATATGACCCTGGATTAAAAATGTTTCCTCACAATTATATTTTACAAAAGTAAGTTCACAGAGTATTATTATTCAAGCTGCAAGCGTCGGTAATATTTTATGGCACGTCTCGTCTCTGCCTGCATCATGGCGTGTCGAGACGATACAAAAATATCACTGGATGAGACGTAACTTTCGTCTCCGTTTTATTAGCATAACATTTGTTCTTCCGATCAATGCAAACGGTATAATATAAGAAGTGATATTAACTGAAGTTCTGGTTCAAATCATATCAGTAATTTTTCATCTTTAATACAGATATGCTTTTTAAACATTATATCGCCTGGATTTGTTAAGTGTTTAACAATATTATTATATTATCTGAATATCACATCAATTTGAATCTCTCAAATGGATGTATGTATAGTTTTTAAATAAATTCTTTTTATCTTTGTATCCATACCATGTTTTAACTTGTGACCTTGAGGAGGTGCATGTATAGTAACCTTCAATACAAAATCAACAGATTTGCACATCAACTGCAAATACTTGCAAATTGATAATGAATTTCTTATTAGAGAGCATTGAACACTTGCTAAAAAAGTTGGCTCTGCTCTGCCCAATAATTTATTTTTAAACAAATAATTGATTTGAGATAACAATAAATGCAAAGGAAGAGACTAATTTCCCTGGATCGTCCAGCACAGCTCGCAGTTCGAAACTCTGACAAATTGAGGAGCGCTTTTTCAAAGCTCAACAAAATAACAAAAATAATTTTCAGGAAACGAGTTTTTATGATTTATAAATTGACTGCTGGATTTTAAAAAATGCTGCTTATAATTTAAATTTATTTTATTGCATGCCTAATGTAAGTCATAACTGTGAAAAAGAAAACAAAACTTAAATTTCTTGTAAAAAATTAACAACAAGCTCTAGTTTTTACAAATCTCAACAACTTGCATATCAACATGTGGCTTTTGTTACTAAAACTTATTTTCGTTCCCCTCATAATCTTTATTTATGTTGTCATCATCGTTCCCTTCATTGTCTTTTGCTACTGCCATCACATCATCGAATAATTACTTAGTATGCTTAATAGTGATTTATTAATTCGCTCTTTACCATATTACATTGTGGGACCACTTTTGCTTTTTCCACTAAAAGTGCATTCTTAACATTACTTTTCAGAACAGCATATTCTATCAATCCTCCATCAGAGTAATACGGCATTTTATGCTAATATATGCCCACAAATAACTTCCATAATGTAGTAGAAGATACCGAAAAGGTAAGGCCACTTATCACAAGATTTTTTCATGGTTGTTTTTACCCTTTTTACGCCTTAAAAGCTCTATTCAACTCAGTTTTCTCTAGAAAAGTGAAAAAATCACGAAAGCTAAATAGAGAATATTTTTAAAAATTAAATGAACAATGAGATGCGCTCTAAAGACTACTATAACCATAGAGTTCTTAAGAGAACAATCTAGGAATTTAATCAACAAAGTCAAATTGCACAAAGAAATAGATAAAGGATGCATTGGAAATAACATCAACTGCCGTTATATGCGGTATGCATTTTATAAAGTCCTTTACTTTATAAATTTCACAGTCTTTCACAAAGATGCAACCGGGGGAGACATTGAAAATGCCGAAGCAGAATGCAACGCTTACTAAATTTGAGGTCTGAGAAAACTCATAATTGTGTGGAAATATAATAGTTGATAGAAGTTTGGGTGAGATCAGGTTAGATCACGTTAGTTTGCTTTACCAAACTACACCAAATAAATGCATATTACACGAAGTTTCGTTCCTTTTTACAATTTATAACGTTATAAGTGTGGTTGAAAAAGCAAAAGACCATTTGCATTCGATTCGTCTGACATTCCTCGATCTAACCATATGAGACACGACTAGTCTGTCGTGAGAAACTGAAAGTCACCCTCACCCACCCTTAACACAAGCTAATGTAAAAAATGACTTTATCAGATTACGTAAGTTTGGTTTACCAAAATATAGCACATAAATGCATATTACTACGAGTTTCGATGGTTTTTACAATTTATAACATTAGTGGTGTTTGTAAAAACTGCATTCGATTCGTCTCTCAATCCCCGATCTAACGCGGTTAGTTTCACTTAGTATCAACTTATTTTAGTTATTTGAGTCGGTTCGAATACGTTATAACGCATTTTAATAGATTTGGTTAGTCGTTTAATCAACTTTCGGTTAGTTCCACTTAGTCTCAAATTATTTTACGGCTAGTTCCGATACGTATTAATCAATTTTAATAGATTTGGTTAGTTTTGATTTATTAGTAATCTAATCAACTTTCGGTTAGTTTCACTAAGTCTCAACTTATTTGAGTCGGTTCCGATACGTTATAATCAATTTTAATAGATTTGGTTAGTTTTGGTTAGTCGTCTAATCAACTATCGGTTAGTTTCACTGCGTCTCATTTTACTTTACTTATTAAAGCTGGTTCCGATACGTTACAATCAATTTTAATAGATTTGGTTAGTTTGGGTTAGTCGTCTAATCAACTTTAGATTAGTTTCACTTACTCTTAAATTATTTCACTTATTTGAGTTAGTTCTGATACGTCTCAACATATTTTAGTCATTTGAGTCGATTCCGATACGTTATAATCAATTTTAATAAATTTGTTGGGTTTTGCTTAGTCGCCTAATCAACCTGCGGTTAGTTTCACTTAGTCTCAAATTATTTTATTCATTTGAGTCGGTTCCGATACGTTATAATCAAGTTTAATAAACTTGGTTTCTTTTGGTTAGTCGTCTAATCAACTTCCGGTTAGTTTCACTTAGTCTCAACTTACTTCACTTATTTTAGCCGGTTCCGATACACTATAATCAATTTTAATATATTTGTTTAGATTTGGTTAATCGTCCAATTACCTTTCGGTTAGTTTCACTTAGTCTCAACTTATTTTAGTCATCTGAACCGGTTACAAAGCGTTATAATTAATTTTAATATATTTGGTTAATTTTGGTTAGTCGTCCAATCAAGTTTCGGTTAGTTTCACTCAATCTCAACTTACTTTAGTCATTTGAACCGTTTTCGATACGTTATTATCAATTTCAGTTTTGGTTAGTCGTCAATTCAAATTTCGGTTAGTTTCACTTAATATCAACTTATTTTAGTCATTTGAACCGGTTATGATACGTTATAATCAACTTTAATAGATTTGGGTATTCTTGGTTAGTCGTCGAATAAACTTTCGGTTAGTTTTACTTAGACTCAACATATTTTACTAATTTGAGCTGGTTCCGATACGTTATAAACAATTTTAATTTATTTGGTTAGTTGTGGTTAGTCGGCTAATCAACTTTCAGTTAGATTCACTTAATATCAACTTATTTTAGTCACTTGAACCGGTTACGATACGTTTTCATTAATTTTAATAGATTTGGCTAGTCTTGGATAGTCGTCGAATCAACTTTAAGGTAGTTTCACTTAGTCTCAACTTATTTTAGTCATTTGAGTCAGTTGCGATACGTTATGATTAATTTTAATAAATTTGGTTAGTATTGGATAATCGTCGAATCAATTTCCAGTTAGTTTCACTTAGTCTCAACTTATTTTACTTATTTGAGCCGGCTCCGATACGTTATAATACGTTTTAATAGCTTTGGTAAGTTTTGGTTAGTCGTAATCAACTTTCGGTTAGTTTCACTTTGTTTTAACTTATTTTAGTTATTTGAGTCGGTTACGATACGTTATAATCAATTTTAATAGATTTGGTTAATTCTGGTTAGTCGTCTAATCAATTTGCGGTTAGTTTCGCCTTCCTAGATC
>MU188213.1:12381-25469 GCA_016904865.1 Pissodes strobi | reverse complement strand
CGTTATAATCAAGTTTAATAAATTTGGTTAGTTTTGGTTAGTTGTCTTTCGGTTAGTTTCACATAGTTTCAACTTATTTTACTTATTTGAGCTGTTTCTGATACGGTATAATCAATTTTAATAGATTTTGTTAGTTTTGGTTAGTCGTCTAATCAACTCGGTTAGTTTCACTTAGTCTCAACTTATTTTAGCCATTTGAGTCGGTTCCGGCACGTTATAATTAAGTTTAATAAATTTGGTTAATTTTGGTTAGTAGTCTAATCAAATTCCGGTTAGTTTCACTTGGTATCTACTTATTTTAGGCATTTCAGTCGGTTTCGATACGTTATAATCAATTTTAATAGATTTGGTTAGTTTGGGTTAGTCGTCTAATCAACTTCTGGTTAGTTTCACTTAGTCTCAACTTATTTTACTTATTTGAGCTGGTTATGATACGTTATAATCAATTTTAATAGATTTGGTTAATTTTGGTTAGTCGTCTAATCAATTTGCGGTTAGTTTCGCCTTCCTAGATCTGTGGTTAGTTGCACTTAGTCTCACCCTATTTTAGCCATTTGAGTCGGTTCCGATACGTTATAATCAAGTTTAATAAATTTGGTTAGTTTTGGTTAGTTGTCTAATCAACTTCCGGTTAGTTTCACTTAGTCTCAAGATATTTTACTTACTTGAGCCGGTTCCAATACATTATAGTGAGTTTTAATAGGTTTGGTTAGTTTTGGTTAGTCGTCTAATCAACTTTCGGTTAGTTTCACTTAGTCTCAACTTATTTTAGTCATTTGAACTAGTTCCGATACGTTCTAATCAATTTTAATAGATTTGGTTAGTTTTCGTTATTATTTTCACTTAGTCTTTATTTATTTTACTTATTTGAGCGGGTTCCGATACGTTATAATCAGTTATGCATGAACCGTGTCGTGACGTTCACTAAATTTTTCCGTGTCGTGATGCGACCATGGAAACTCACTGTCAAGAAACCAAAGTATTCATTGAACCGGCTCCAATACGTTATAGTCAAATGTAATGTTTCTGGTTGGTTTTCATTAGTCGCCAAAATTCGGTTCATTTTGGTTAGTTTTAACTTACTTTAATTTGTTTAACCTATTTCGATACATTTTAGCTCGTTTTGGTGCTTTTGGATACTTTTGATTAGTTTTGGTTAGTTACTCAATCAACTTTCCGATATGTTATAGCCAATTTTAATGTTTTTGGTTAATTTTGGTTAGTCACCAAAATTCGGTTAATTTGGGTTATTTTTAACTTACTATAATATTTTTAATGTGTTTCGATAGGTTTTAGCCATATTTACTGCTTTTGGTTAGATAAGGTTATATAGTCGTCGTGGGTAGTCGTTCAATCTATAATCAGTTAATTTCAGTTAGTTTTAATTTTAGTCATTTCAATCGGCGCCGATAAGTTATAATCGAATTTAAAGTTTTTGGGTAGTTTTGGTTAGTCGCCAAAATTCGTTTCGTTTTGGTTAGTTTTAACTTACTTTAATATTTTTAATCTGTTCCGATACGTGTTAGCCTTTTTTGGAGCTTTTGCTTACTTTCGGTTAGTCGTTGAATCAACTTTCGGTTAGTTTCAGTTAGTTCCAATTTATTTTAGTAATTTGAACCGGATCCGATAGGTTATAACCAATTTTAATTTTTATGGTTAATTTTGATTATTCGCCAAATTTCGGTTCTTTTGAGTTAGTTTTAACATACTTTTATTTTTTTAATTTGTTTCGATTCATTTTAACCCTTTTTGTACTTTTGGTTACTTTTATTCCGTTTGGGTTAGTTTGAGTTAGTCGTTCAATCACCTTTCGGTTAGTTTCAGTTAGCTTTAATTTATTTTTGTCATTTGAACCGATTTCGTCCTCAGAAACAGACTAACACGATCTCTCACGTATATTACGTGATGTGCCAAAATGTAGCATGCACTTTTTCGTGATTTGATACCCCATAATAGGAAAACAAAAACATTTTCAATGTTAAAAAATCGGGAGACCATTTAAGTAAAAATCTTAACCAAAGTTAACATTGTTAATAAGCATGTTCTCGAAACAAGATTGGAGTTTAAGCTCCTGAGACCCACTTAATACTAAATATTTACTTTTGTTTAAGGCAAGCACAGGCTGGTGTGACACCCCTTCAGGCTTTCCGAAGGATACTAAAGTAAAAGGATATTGTCGGAGCAGCTGCTCAAATCACTACAACGAAACGATAATGTAAATTGCTGGATTTTACTGCATTTACTTAGAGAAGCAGTATTGCGTCGTGTAATGTAATCAATACATAATAGTACCATTCATATGTATGCCCTTATTTTGATATTTAAATAATATTTAAAGAATCACAATGACAATGGGGAAAAACAAAAGGTGAATGAATGAATGCAAAAATGATGATTAGAGTTTTGAATGAAATGTTAGATCAAATTTAGCTTTGATTAGCAATCAAGTATTCTGTACTTTTCTGCCTGTAATAGCGAGTGTGTGTCAGTGCTAATCCTTGCGATTACCAATTTGATTACAAAGAGAGATCGACAGGAGATATATTGGCCTATGTCACTCATATATGGAGCAGAGCAATTGAGAACTACGGAGAATGTAGAGCGACTGCGTTGGATATTTCAAAGGCTGTTGACAGAGTTGGGCATGACGGATTACTCAACAAACTGCCGTCGTTCAGACGACCAGCCTCTCTCTGCAGCTGGCTGCTAGTTTCCTTAAGAACTAATCTCTGCACGGTGCAGTTGATGGACACATCTCGGACACATTTACCATTAACGCGGGCGTGCCTCAGGACGCAATACTTTCACCAACTCTATTCCTCATCTATATTAATGACCTGCTGAGCGAAACCAAAAATACTGTTTATAGTTTCACAGATGACAATACCCTTGTCTCTCAGTTTACATCGGAAAAACCTTTACCAGCGACTGGGACATATTACCGCAGAATTAATCAAGATCTGGAGAGGGTTCGAACTTGGGGCGAGAGAAACTTGGTCCAGTTCAATGCAATAGGAACTCAAGCGGCCTCGTTTAGCGAGAAAGCCAATACGGCGAGCCCTGACATTATTATGCCAGGATCGATCATTCCTTCATCCTCGTCAATCGGACTACTGGGTGTCTCAGTCAACAGCAATATGTCCTGGCATGACCACGTTGCTAACATCGCAAAATCAGCCTCGCAGAAGTTTAAACTGTATATTCCGCAGCAGCTGCTCTTGCTCTACAAAGCGCAAATAAGACCGTGCTTAGAATATTGCCCACACATCTGGGGTGCCGCACCGACGCCCACCCTAAAGCTGCTGGATTCCATTAAGAAGAGGGAGCCGTGCGTCTCGTCGGCGACCCGGAGTGACCCGGGATCTTGATAGTCTGGAACACCGCGGTCATGTGGCCAAGGTAACCCTGCTTTACAGATATTTTTACAGCAGATGTTACTAGGATTTGGCCCGCTTCATCCCGACGCCAGCAACGCCTGTTAGACAGTCACGACAGATGGCAAAGCGCACCTTTTCGTTTTACAACTGGAAACACCTAGAACATTGCTTTACAAGGACTCCTTTGTCTGTCGCACTGCATCGCTGTGAAACTCACTGCCAGGACCTCTTTTCCCCCATATTCAAGAACCATGTCAATCAACATCTTCCTTACACACACCGCTCGTCGAATGCCATAGGATCTCCCTTTAGTGTGTGTGTCATTATCAAACAAAAATTCCAAAGTTATGTTGTTTCTAGTTATCAACGGACTAAAAGAGCACCTCATAAATCTATGGACTAATATTATTGTACGTGTCGAAATAAATATACAGACTGACGATTTCTCGAGCGTTTTCCTAATTTCGTGGATATTTGCCAATCACACATATCACTGAGCATAAAAATGAAATATAAACATTTTACAGCTTCTAACAACCAGACAATATAATTATTTTATTTTAGTGTAGAATCTAATATGATATTTGATTAAAATTTGGTAGTACTCCGACACTATGGCTCTAAGAATTAAGAAACTGAATATACTCAATATTCGTAAACCATTCCCTTAATACCCTTGACTTTCTGTGTAATGAGGACTTTAAACCTGACCAGAAATATCAAGCTTCTGCTGCCACGTATTCTTACATACATTAGCCTAATATTTTGGCTTGTCTTCTATAGTGAAACGTTATATATCTCGCAGATGGGAAAGACTTTCTGCCATTTCTACTGTAACAACAATAAATCAAACAATTTGCTACAAATTCAACTTCGCATGTCAGTTTCAATGGGGCACGTATTCTGTGACAACGGCAATAGATCATTTTCTGTAGCTGAACACCGCGTTTAGTTTGTTTTCAGGAAGTAGGAGCCGTATTAATACCGAAAACCAGTGGTGGCTGCTCGCAAAATTTTAATCTATTTTCTTATAATAGCGGTCTCAAGTCAAATAGTATCACGAAACTGAACTAGTCAATGAAAAAAAGCAACTTAGATATTCAAAAAAGTTTATTTTCAATGAATATACTTATAGATATACCTCCCTTCTCGAGATATTAGAAGAAAACTAACAATTTAATGAAAAACACAAAATAGTTATAGGAACACTGAAGAAGTTATATGTAGAATCCCTTCAAAAAGATAGTGGAAACTTACAAGTGTCACCACTAATATTAGCCCTTTCTTTTGTGAAATTAATCAGTGTATTCACGTTTTTTATAATATGAAAATACCTCTTAAAGGTTTTCTACTAAAATAAGCCTTAATTATACTTAAAACAAATTAAATAATTAGGTTGCCATAAAATATTTCTCATAAAAATTTAATAATCATTATTTTAACCAAATAGTAATTTTATGTAATTCTTTTAGTAGCAATAAACTTTAATACCTCGATTACAAAGTTAAAGTAGTTACCTATAATAACCCCTACAGTAAATGGGCAATCATATCAAGTTAAATTATGCAACTGCAAAATATAAAACGCCCACCTAATTAAAGATTAAATGGTTTTCTCAAAAGTAATACTTTCTGAAGATTACGACATTAAATGTTAACCACGTCTAAAAATGTTTTGCAATTTGCTGCAAAATTTTATCTAAATTCATTACAGGATATGAAAGTCTGGTCACGAACATGAAATCACGTTAGGTCAGGAAACCACAAAGGCAATGCCATATCCATGTCAAGTAAGCTGGTGCGGTGGTTTTTTAGATTGGATTTCACAGTAATGGATACATTTTGAAGTGAAATGGAGTTTTGAGTAAAGTAACTTTTTAGAAATTATTAGCAATTTTAATCGATCATATTAGATTAGGGAAGTCCTGAAACGTTGAATTATGCAAATAAATTGAAATGAATAGGGGCGAAAAAACAATATATTAAAAACTGGGAGACCAAAGCATTTTCAAGAAACCAAGTATTTTTATTATCACGATTTGTGACTGCACGCATTCTCTTTAAAATTGAACTAAATCCTAACATCTGCTTTCCCTTATAAGATTTATAGATGATTTTTGAACAAATATTTTATTTCAGTGCTCTATATGCCAAACTAATCTAAACTGAACTAAAAGAGGTTTTCTTATCATTTTATTTATATTTAAAAACTAAAACATACTGATCCAAACATCGCGTAGATTATTGAGGTATATATAATAGATAATGGAAGTTTGGCAGTTGAGCTTTATCAATAACCATACGTTGCCAACGCTTTTAAAACCTAACATAATTTGGTATTATGTTTGTACTTATCCATATAAAGTGTGGGACATAGAAAGCATTCCTATAATCAAATTTATTTGATCAGATGGTCTGGATATCTTCCTTCTTCACTATGTGCCTGGTTTGTGAAGAATGATCTTCACCTTGTCTACAGTTGTTCTAAATGCTGCTGTATTGCTCCGCCCATACCATTGGCGAATTTTTTTAGCCATTATTATTTTGGTGTCTGGACCATGCGTCTTCTCCAATTTTTCTTGAAAAATTATATGGAATAGCTTGTGTACCCGACTTTCCATGACATAACATAATCTTCCAAATTTCGTCTTTTCATAATCTTGATAATTTATCTTGCCCGTAAGATATCTTCACTAGTTCTGAAGTTTTCAACATACTAAGGTAGGACCACACTTCGAACACCCCAAACCTTCCATGCACTGGTACCGTAAAAGGCCATAAAAGAGAGTATTGGTACTAAAAAGGCCGGGTTTTTGCGCAGAATAATGTTCTGCTTTGTACTATATTGCTGCAGATTTTTATACACTGAAACAATAATTTTAAGATCGTAAAACCAGAAAAAAAAAGACTAAAAAAATAGCCTAGCAATAAGGACACAGCTTGTCTGGTATCCTGACAGCCCCAAAACCGAAAGACCGACCAAGGAGTCGTAGTCGGCATATACAAATCCGGAAACACGTCTCGTAATATCTGTGGGAAAACTAGCCACGGTGTTTCAGGCAGACGTAACGACTATGGAATATTGCGCGAAGAAAATGGAGATTAGGCGATGGTAATCTAGTCCGATAGCCAGGCAGCGCTTAAATAGTCAAAAGAAAGTGACCCTAGCTTGAGTTCCGGTGCTCGAAGGCCACAGAGACAATGAAAGAGCCCATGAAATACCGAAAGGGCGCTCGTCTAGCACTTTGGTTAGGCCAGAACCCTTTTATGGAGTTGCCAAGAGTACTATCAAGGCATCCTTTATGAAATGGGTGGCAACGGAGTCTCACAAATGTTACAATGTCCTACTAGAACAGAGAAAAAAACAAGGAATGCATTTGAAATTGAAAACGCGGGGCTCTTAGTGAATTTGAATGCTTTGTATGTAAGTATTTTACTCCGCTTTGTATTATTTTGCTACAAATTATTATACACTCCAACATACTGGATTGAAAACAATTTTAAGATCGTAAAACCAAAAGCAAATGACTGAAAAAATAGCCCTACAATAAGGGACACAGCTCGTTTGGTATCCTGACGGCTCTAACACCGACGGCTCTAACACCGATCAAGGAGTCAGAGTAGGTATATATGAACCCGGAAAACGTCTCCCAATATCTCTGGGAACACTAGCCACTGTGTTTCAGGCGGAAGTAACGATCATGGCACATTGCGCGAAGAAAATGGAGATTAGGAAGACCACCAATAAGACGATGGTAATCTAGTCCTATAGTGTAACATCCAAACTGGTGGACAGTGGCTGCAAGGCATTGACCGAGCTAAGAAGTCAAAAGAAAGTGACACTATCTTGAAGGCCACAGAGGCAATGAAAGAGTCAATGAAATAGCCAAAGCAGGCCAGTCCTGTCAGTAAACCTACTTGCACCATTTTTGAGCTCGACGAGGCTCGTCGAGCTCTTTGGTCGGGCCAGAACCCTTTTCTGGGGTGTACTATCAAGGCATCCGTTACGAAATGAGTAGCAACGTAGTCACAGAAATGGTGCAAGTAGGTTTACTGACAGGCCATGGTCGACTGAAAAGACACATAAGCCTGATGTGTTTGGCAGATGAAATGCTAATATTCTTCTTAGCAAAGGATGCATATTCAGCATGGTTAAATTCTTGATAATGCTGAGTGCTAGGTAGTGTGTACCCGGCTTATTTCGGAGACTTAAAAAATTGTTTACACTTTACTATATTATGAAAATGTGCGTGTCTTTTCGGTTGAGGTATATTTGCACGTTGCACTTGATGGACACATCTCAGACACATTCACCATTAACGCGGGCGTGCCTTAGGGCGCAATACTTTCACCAACGCTGTTCCTCATCTATGTATATTAATTGCCTGCTGACCGAAACGAATAATCCTGTTTATAGTTTTGCAGATGACAGTACCCTTCTTCCCCAATTTAGATCAGAAAAACTTTCCAGGGACTGAGACTTATCACCGCAGACAGGACCAGATTACAGCATATTATTGTAAATATTATTTAAAACTGACAAATAATTTCAAATATCCAGTTCAGATTTTATGGTTAAAAATCGGTCGCTTCGTACGTACGGTAGAAAAAATTGGAATATTTGTGACGACTGCGTGTCAGTGTAATTTTTTTTCGAGATGTGATTCTGGTGGAAGGTAAGACTGGATTTTGAAATCTTGTCTTGTACCGGGTACCAGTGTGGGAGGTTGTGAGAAAGTAGGGCTTGATTTATTTTATTTTTATTTGTTTTGCGATATCTGATCTTATTTCTAGTTTCCTTTATCGTAAAGTCTGTAAGCAGAATAAAGCTGCTAAGCTCCTGAATTTCTGGTATTTGGCTACTATCGTTTCGCATACCACGTTGCCGTTTGCCGTGTGTATGTTTGTGCCTGTAGGGCATGTGAGATAGTTTTTTTTTGGGCTTTAGGCTCTTTGATAAGAGAGAAAAAAAAAGGACTTGATCCTACGAAAGCAGGAGTTATTAAATTTCGGATTTAGTTCAGCAACCCAACTAAGGAATCGTTCAAATTGGCCTATACGTCTCATAACTAGGTTCTAGTTAGAGGTAGCAATTTTTAGAGATTAATAACTAAGACTGTCGAGAGTGTAGGATACTCAGTCTAATTTTCTCTAGTATCGTTATCGGTTGGATTCAGGCTTAGTTAGTTATTATTCAACTTATAGAAACATTTTATCGTCACCTTGTTATTTAAAAAGCGCCTTTTCAAGCCTTCTCGACCGTGGTCGGTACAAGATCACAATTGTGTTTGTTATATCTCTCTATTTCTATTTAAATTTGCTTTTACCTTTGTTTTTGAGTTAAAGTGATTTTTGAGTTAGAAAATAGCTTTCAAGCAATAATTGAATTGAATGATTGTCATTACCTTTGTTTTAGAATTGAATTGATTTTTGAGTTGATAAGTAGCTTTCAGATAATACTTAAATTCTGATTACTTGTTTAAATTTATTGATTTCATTTTTGTTCTTACCTGATTACCGTAATTGTTTTTTTTTATTGAATTATTGTTCATTACAATATTTCGCAGCTTAAATAGCTATTCATTTTATTTATTATTTGTAACTTGTTCAATGTTTGATTTAAAAATGTAATTATTGTCTACAGTCTAAACACTCTAAACAATCCTGTGAAAATTGACGGAGGCATATTTAATTAAATTAAATTAAATTTCTCCTTCCAAGTGTTTTGGCATTTCTTAGCATTGTTAATTGGAAAGAATTATTTCTAGTTCTCTCCTGTTAATTTCTGTATTAAAAACCTAAGCTAAGACAAGCGACGCTCTCCGTTATATTGAAACAGGGTTGTAACAACATTCTTGGTGAACTCTTTAACTGCCTTGTACTGGTTTTTTTTTTTCATGCTACTGAGTCCACACGCACTCGGCCTACCAGGACAGTTTCCAGTGACGTCACAGGACAGATCCGAGGCACTACAGCAATTTCCAGGAACCCTCTCCAGGAAGCTCGGAGGAAGCATAAGGTGATTAAAGAGCAGTTATCACCAGGAAGGTTCAACGGAGTTCACTTACTTTTGTTAGAAGGAAATAGAATAAAAATTGTTTTTTTGAAATGTATTATTATTTATCGTAACAAGCTAGGGAATTAAATGCAGGTTAGATCTACCTAATTATCACGTACATGTCCACTGTGGTAGAATCAGGTAGAGCAGGAAGGTGAGACACAAAGTCTGTCGAACTGATGGATCACTTGAGTGTTTATATAATAAAATCTGCTGACCATTTTTTTTTCTATGGCAGTGGCACACACACTAAAGGGAGATCCTATGGCGCTCGACGAGCGGTGTGTGTGCAAAGATGTTGATTGACACGGTTCTTGAATATTTGTAGGTTGTAATTAGTGGGAAACAGATGTCCTGGAAGTGAGTTCCGCAGTGATGCAGTGCGCCAGACAAAGGAGTTCTGGTAAAGCCATGTTCTAGGTGTTTCTAGTTGTACGACGAACTGGTGCGCTCCAGCCGTCTGTCGGAACTGTCTGACAGGAGTTGCCAGGGGCGGGATTATGCGGGCCAAATCCTGGGAACATCTGCCGTGAAAGTATCTGTAAAACAGAGACATCTCGGCCACATGTCTGCGATGCTCCAGACTATCCAGATTCCGGGTCAACTCCGGATCGCCGACGAGACGCACAGCCCTCTTCTGAATGGAATCCAGCAGCTTTAGGGTATGCTTTGGTGCGTCACCCCAGATATGTGAGCAATATTCTAAGCACGGTCTTATTTGCGCTTTGTACAGCAAGAGCAACTGCTGCGGTGTATAGAGTTTTTTGTTGCGAAATAGCGCACCAAGCTTCTGGGAGGCTGATTTTGCGATGTTAGCAACATGGTCATGCCATGACATATTGCTGTTGACCGAGACACCCAGCAGCCCGATTGACGAGGATGAAGGAATGGTCGATCCTGCCATAATGATGTCAGGGTCCGCTTTATTGGCCCTCTTAGTAAACGTTGCTGCTTGGGTCTTTGCTGCATTGAACTGGACCAGACCTCGGTCGCCCCAAGTTTGAACTTTCTCCAGGTCTTGATTAATTGCTGTAATCTGCTCCTGTCTGCGGTGATGAGTCTCATCACTAGTAAGGGTTTTTCTGATCTAAAGTGGGAGACAAGGGTACTGTCATCTGCAAAACTGTAAACAGGATTATTCGTTTCGATCAGCAGGTCATTAATATAGATGAGGAACAGAGTTGGTGAAAGTATTGCGCCCTGAGGCACGCCCGCGTTGATGGTGAATGTGTCCGAGATGTGTCCATCGACTGCAACGTGTAGGTATCGGTTCTTAAGGAAACTGGCCAGCCAGCTGCAGAGAGAGGCGGGCAGTCATAAGGACGGCAGTTTGTTGAGCAGTCCGTCATGCCAAACTCTGTCGAATGCCTTTGAAATATCCAACGCAATCGCTCGAGACTCGCCGTAGTTTTCAATTGCCCTACTCCATATATGAGTGACATAGGCCAATATATCCCCTGTCGATCTCTCTTTGCGAAAGCCGTATTGATTATCGCTGATTATTCTGTTGCTCTCGAGGTACTTGAGTAGTTGCTGGTTGACTACACGTTCCATGACTTTGGAGATAATTGGAAGCAAGGCAATTGGGCGATAGTTTGAGGGCGTGGTTTTCTTGCCTTTTTTTTGGAACAGGTTGCACTCGAGCGACTTTCCAAGAGGATGGGTAAATCTCTTTTCTGTAAGAAAAAGAAAAAAGCCTGGAAAAAACGGGTGATAGTTCGTTGGCGCAGTTCTTTAGCACGATGGCAGGTATTCCGTCCGGTCCTGATGTCTTTTGCGTATCTAGTTCTTTAAGGATTTTGCGAATATCACGATGAGAAAACTTGACTTCTGCCATGGTGGTGTTGATGCTCGGTATAGTGGGGAGAGTCTTGCCTTGGGGCACGTCTAAGGTAGAGTGCGATGAAAACATTTTGGCGAGCATGTTTGCTTTTTCCTTGGCTGTAGTCGCCGTGATGCCACGTTCGTCCGTCAAAGGTGGGAGAGACGTTTTTGTAAAGTTGTTACTTACTGCCTTTGCTACCGACCAGAAATTCCTGGAACCACTTGGGCATTGCAAAAGTTTATTCCTGATCCGTTGATTGGGTTTGTCCTTAGTTTCGTCGATCACACGCTTGCACTCGTTTCTCGCTTCGATAAAATAATTGCGATTTTCAGCGGTCTGCTTTTGCTGCCAGTACTTATAGGCTTGCTGTTTCCTTCCTACAGCTCTTTCTCATCTTTTGTCGAACCAGGGCTTTCATTTTGATGGTAGCTTGATGGAATTTGGGATGTATGCTTCCATTCCTGAGGAGATTACTTGCATGATCGCTGCGCACCAGTCTGACGGGTCGTCGAGCCAAGGAAAATCTAGGTAGAACTGCCTTAGATCGTCCCAGTTTGCAGAATTGTAATGCCAGATTTTGCGAGGCAATGGTGGATCCTTCTGTATGAGTGGCAATTCACAAACCGTTGTAATAAGTTTGTGGTCGGAGGTACCTAATTGCGGACCAACTGTAACCTTGTACTGGTCAGGATTGGTGGTCAGAAAAAGATCCAGGAGGACGGCGAATTCGCCCCTCTCTGAGATTCGAGTCAGTTCGTCTACAAGTTGAGTAAGCCCGCAGCTGATGGCAAATGCTTCAGCTTCTCTACCTTCGTTGTCGGTCTTGTTGTGATGTTTGAGCCAGTTGGTGTTGTGGGCATTGAAGTCTCCCAGAACGATTATTTCTGAACTGGGGTGATCGACCTGTATTGAGTCAAAAGTGGTAGCTAGTGTTGAGAAAAAGCTTTGGTAGGCTCTATCGCTCGGAGGGCGATAGAGACAACATATAAACTTGGTTAATCCCTTGGCGGTGAACTTGAGCCACATGACGTCAAGGTTGTTCGGTTCGAGTGTTTCCTCACGGTGACATGAAAGGTCGCTTCGGACAAAAAGGCATATTCCGAACTTATATCTAAATCGGGTATGTAAGTCGTAACCAGGATAGAGGTAGTTCACTGTTGTTGTTGTAGAACATACTTGTGTTTCTGTAAGGGCTAATATGTGTGGTCTGTTTGCTTGTAGATGTTGGTGTACCGAATTTATGTTTGTATTTAGGCCTCTTATGTTGCAGAAATCTATTCTAAATTGGTTCGGTATCTTTGCTGTCTGTGAAATGCGGAATGACGGGCTCCCAGGGCCACCCAGCGCCCGGAGATCCGAATGGCCGGGGAGTTTACTTCCGGAATATATTGATCCTGGAAGCACCATCATGTCCATATAATTCTACTGTGGAACCCGGGCCCACCAGCGCGGAAGCGGAACGTGATTTGGGAAAAACCACTTAGCGCTTCCCATTTCTGGTGGGGTGGTCTTTCACCGGACGATGCGAGTAGACTTATGCATCTACCACCTAGGGCCGTTTCCACTCGAAGCATCGGCCTCAGACTCATTCCTTCGGCGGTCCCTAGTCTGACAGGGGTAAAAATGGGGTGTGTTGTGTCACTCCCCAGTGATCAGCACCAGACTTTGTACTTTGGTGTTCTCCAGCCTGGAGAAGGACGATGGGATTTGATGGGCCACATCCCGTGGCAACTCAGAATGGTGGGGGCGTCACTCCCCGTAATCAAACTGCTCTCACCAGTTTGACCTTCCTGCCAGCCAATACAATGCAGCCCCTCTTGTCACAAACT
>MU188213.1:0-12371 GCA_016904865.1 Pissodes strobi | reverse complement strand
TTCTCCAGCCTGGGGGAGGACGATGGGATTTGATGGGCCATATCCCATGGCAACCCGGAATGGCGGGGGCGTCACTCCCCGTAATCAAACTCCTCTCACCAGTTTGACGTTCCTGCCAGGAACGTTCTTGCGCTGTTCGCCCAGGTTGCCTATAATTTCTCTTAATTGTTTAAATAATATTTTCCAAGTTCAAACTTAGGACAGGATGATAATTAATTAGCAGTTTAAATATTTTAGCATTTTAAAGTATTTTGTAGAAATCGTTTCAACATATGGCTCATTAAACTAGTTGTTTAGTAATCCTTAGAAAGTTTGCAATTATTGCCATCCTGTATGTGACTGAAAAATACCTAATAGTACTGGGGTGCCATTTCCTTCCAGTACCATCGCAGTTTCTATCTGATGATATGTACACGATTCTACACAGTAACTGAATGAATTCCAATAGTCTTCGAAGAGATTTTCAGTGTAGTCCTTGTTGGTTTGTTCCAATAATAATTTCATATATATGGAGAAGGCCAACAAAAAACCATCTCTATTTAATATCATAATACGCCCCAATAGAAAATGGTCCCAAAATAAAACTTCAAAGTACCAAGTTCGTAGCAACTTTATTAAAACAAGATCACTTAAAATAAATTCGCTAACAAATTGAATTTCTAACAAATTGATGAAGTAACATTTCATTTCTGTAAAGTTGCTGCTATGGTCACCGTTGCGTCGCCAAACTTTTTTAATTACAACTTTACTGCAGAGCAGAAATAACGTCTCCGCAAGTAAAACACTGATGATATTTCTTTTAAATAAAATTAAATAGCTTTAACCGCTCTACAAACAGGGCATTAATTAGTATTTATAGATATATTTATGTTATAAAGACACTTATAATTTTAAGGAAAATATGGGCAATATATAGATAAACTATTTATTCACTCTTTTTAAAAATAAATATAAAAATTTAACTCTACTTACACTCTATTCGATGACTATAATGCGCATGTTCTTTGGTTTGAGATATATTGGAACTTCTTATATGTCTTGGTCACTGTTTGCAATAAAGTTTATAGATCTGTTCTGTTTTATTTAATTCTAGTATATATTTACATTTTTCTAGTACAATATCAAACTTCGGACAATCCCCGTAATCAAACTCACTCAATATGATAATTATTAGGGGTTTATACATTTTAGTAGCTCACGTATTGTAATATAGTAATCTTATTCACAAAAAAAACACGAACACCCAGTCTAAAGTTTGAACTTGATACTTGATCTCGAAAGATAATTATTGTACATATTATCTTAACATGTTTTAAAAACAATCAGTAAACTTTCAACAAATTTTAGTGTAAAAGAGCGAGCGAACCGAGTAAACGACAACTTGGTCATCCAGTTCGTAGTACCTCAATGGCAAACGCTTACTGGTAACAGGTTCAAACCCTCCAGTCTTGGTCCAGTTTGTAGTGCATCAATGGCAAACGCTTACTGGCATCAAGTTCACACCTCCCTAAGTTACGTCAGTGGAAAAGTAAACAAAGTTAGTCAAAGTAAAAGTGAACGAAATTAAAGTGAAACCGAATTAAGCATCCCAATATAAATTAAACGAATTAGATCCTTAAATTTAACATAAACTAAAAGGACTTTGAAGGGAACCTCAAATTGCCTCAAGGGAAAATCCTCTTTGACACGTGGTCGCCATTCTGATCTCTAACCACGAAAGCATTTCAGTTATTCATATACAGTTTGACACGTGGTGGAGGTCGCCATTCTGATCCCTAACCCCGGGAGCATTTCAGTTATTTATATACAGTTTGACACGTGGTGGAGGCTGCCGTTCTGATCTCCGTACAGAGGACCTAGGACTCTTCAAGGAGATATGCTTTGTCCAGCCGGACCCTTGTTCCACTTGAAAGATAATATTTGTCAGTATCTATAAAATCTTTATCCGCTTCGCCGCCATAGTAACCCATGGGATCATTTTTGAAGCATCAATTATCTTTTTAAAAAGATATAATATTCATCATAAAGCTGAGAGAATTCTTAAAATCTTGTTTCTGTGTTGGTCAACGAAGTACCTGTTCTTTTTGAGATTCATTTGGATTCAAAGTTGTTTTTGAGATTCATTGGGAAACAGTGCCGACCCGTCTTCTGGACATTTTGGCGAAAGCAGTAGCAATTACATTCATACAAATACATTTATAATCGAATGCCGGAGAAAAATTCAATTTACGTCCTAAAAATCAAATCGATACGCCTGCCAGCTTCTTCGCAGCGTCAAAAAGCTGAGCCGATCTCCACCGCCATCTCCAATAGCAAACTGAGAAAAAATTGAATTTATCTCACTAGTAAAACCATCGAAAGAAAATCTACAAAGCGGCCAAAACAAAAAAATACTGCAAAGGCAGACACTATAGAAAATAACAAGCCAGTGACGACAGAAACATTAAGCAGCAACACAGATCCCCAGGACAACATCAAACTCCAATCAAAAACCAATACGAAAGTGGCAAATATAACAATCAAGGACGCACTGACAACTGCAAAGAAAGCAGCGATACCGCAATTCATAAGCCCACCTACATTCCATCCTTGCAGATGCAAAGCTAACGATTTCATCAAATCATATGAGAGAACGGCAATTGCAAACGGATGGGATGATGCGTTTAAAATTGGAATATTTCGGAACGTTTTCAGACCTTTGGTTTTTATGAATATACGACGGCAAAGCAAAACAATGGATGGAACGACCTTCAAGCTGATTTCATACGGAAATTCGAAGATACGAATTTTCACGCATCCTTAAAAAAGAAAGAAGAGGACAAAAAACAACGTCAAAACGAGCTAGTAATAAATTATCTTTATGAACTTAGAGTACTATATCGCGAGTACAAAACCAATCTGGACCTAGAAGAATTTATAAAACTTTTCGGCGAAGGACTATTGGAAGAAAACCATTATCCCTTCTATTGGTTAACAAATGCACCAAACTCCCAACCACGGGACCTAGATGTATTAAAGGCCCTGACAGCAACAATAGACAAGGCCTCAAAGCAGAGAGCCGGCCGAAGTCCACCCAGATTCAGCAATAACTACCAGCAACGGAACAGCTATAGACCCCAGAACAATTACGATCACCCCCAGAATTATTTTTACCCCAGAACAACTGCCACATAAACAGACAAAATAATAGACAGCACAACAACTACAGACACTCCCAAAACCAAGCAAGGTTTCAACAAGAAAGACCACACAACCAGCCAAATTGTCCAAAAGGCCTACCGGTATACAAACCAAATAATTCAAACCAAAACCAATATAGGAGAAATACCAACACTCAGCCACAATATAGAAATATGCCTAACCCTCAAACATGCTACGTTTGCGGAAATTTTATGACACTTCGCAGCATCCTCTCAAAGGAGATCCCCAAATAGCGGCTGATGGCAGAAATAAGCACCCCAGCCATACTAGCAGAGGGATAAAAAGAGAAGAAATGGATATTATGCATCACATGTACACTAAACAATAAGCAAATATTAGCGTGATAGGCACAGGGTCCCAAAATAACGTAATCCTAAAAGATTGGACTACAGGCCTCATTCATAAACATAGCAACACGGTGTTAATTGGAGCAAGGGGACATTGCATACCAGTACTGAGCGAAGCAAAAGCCTCATAACAAATAAAAACCAAATTAATTCTACAGATAGAAGCGAAAGTCATCAAAATGCCCCCTATCCTATAATTCTGGGCATGGAATTCTTAGAGCAAAATAAAGCCATCATAGAGATCCAAAATAAAGAATTAATATTACAAAATAAATACAAAATTCCGTTAAAATACGAATGAATGAATAAAGCAGCACCAGGGCTATCAACAATGCAAGGAATTAAAACTAAGAAGCAAGAGAATGACGGATTTAAAAAAATTGAAAAGAAACACCATAATATACAGCTGGGCATAATAAAGGAGCGCATGGTAGAAAATGGACATGATATACGGAGCCTAAGTAATGAAACTCCAACAGCTTGGGGAGTATCAGAAAAGTATAAAACAAGATACAATCATAGGAAATTTCTAAAACAAAAATTCCCAAACACCAAGTGGAACACAAAGAAAAAAAACAGGGCAGTATCATACGTAAAAAACAAACATAAAATTGCTTATTATCTACATATTAGAAAAAAAACAGGAAATAAAACCCATAGTTCCAGGCATTCGAATGCCTAACGAAACTTAAAGATATTGCAAAACAAAAGGCATACAAGATAATAGCTATAGCAAGGTTGGGGCATAGACTTACAAAACTGGAACAAATTGAAAAAAAACTATATATTTAACAAAGCCATAATAGATATAATAATATGTAGATCAGAAAAACCAAGAAATTCAGGGCCATTTACAAATATAATGATTGAGAAAACTCTTAGCATTTCCAAAATTAGAACGAGGAATAATTACACCATTAAAACAGGGGAAACAAAAACACTAGAGTTAGTGATCCCAGATTACACAGAGAAAGACGGTCATTCCGATATTTTTGACTGCAAATATAACGCAGATTGGCTGGCTACAAAAAAATAATCAATAGAATCAAACATTTACATGAATGGAGACAAATTATTTATACCCATACACGCGAAAGCTAATTATCCAGCAAAAATTTACAAGGGAACAACCATAGCAATATTAGAGGAAAAACAAAAAGAAGAGATATCGTGGAGTATGGCGCTTGACGATGACAAACAAGAAATTGTATCATTAGAAGACCACCACCTCGAAAAAATAACAGATTAAACAGCCAAAAAGCAATTAGAAAAAATGCTACTGGAGTACACCGACGTGTTTGCCAAATCCCGAAAAGACGAGGGAAGAACTGATCTAACAGAACACATTATAGCATTAGAAAATGATAAACCACATAAAAGTCGTCCCTACCAAGTGTCACATAAAGAACGAAATATAATAGACAAACAAATTCAGGAAATGCTAGAAAGTGAAGTGGTAAGACTATGTCACTCACCTTGGGCAAGCCTACTACTGGGCTTGCCCAAGGTAGTAAAAAAAAAGATGGCAGCACCAGAATCTGTGTCGACTACAGAAAGCTTAACACAGTAACAAAGAAATCCACTTGGCCCCTACCACAAATAGACGGGTTATTGACAGGTACCCATAAAGGAAGACTCAAACCGAAACTCCGCATTCGTAGTACAAGGACATGGATCATACGAATTTAATGTACTAAGCTTTGGAATATGCTAATGCTCCAGCAACGTTCCAGGAATCAGCAAATCGTGTATTTAGCGACATGAAATGGAAAGAAATCTTAATATACCTGGATGACATAATAATCTTTTCAAAGGCATTCGAAGAACATTTACTAAAACTGCGAAAAGTCTTCGACAGATTTCGCCAGGCACGTTAACTCTTAAACCAAGTAAATGCGAATATATCAAAAAGGGGATAAAAATATTGGAATTTAAAATCAGTAAGAAAGGGATACTCCCATATGAGACTAAAGTAGTATGCATAGATAATTTCCCAAAGCCTAAAAAAGTGAAAGACTGTAACGGAATATATGTTATCAAATATCAGTCTATTCCGCTCCATTAACTCTACCTATTTATCAATGGTTTTCAATGCCCGGTATAATGATCGGCAGTGACATCTATCTGTGAATGGATATATTTCGCACAATTAACTTTAAGGAGAACAGGTACGCAGATTTGTATCTATAATTTATGGATTCGTGTCGGTGAAGATCGCTTGATTGTGGGAATGCCATCTGTTCGGCAACGGGCTTATCTAGTATAGTTGGTAGGTAATTGAAGAACGTAGAGTGTTGTTCAATACCTGTAATTTTAATAGATTGCTACATTTAGCGTATGTTGAATGTTCGCTAGTTTGACGCCGGGTTTCCTACAACGGTTGTCGTGTTTTAAATTGCCCAATCCGAGCATTGAGAATTAAAATAGGTAGAACGTACAAAATTTTGAAAGGAAGGTCGGCATCTTGTGTGCAGACGTTGACGCGGTAAGTGTTATTAGTTTCTGATCTCAGAATATTTTATTCATCCCGCATATTTTTCAATAATCTTTTTATATTTTAAATACATTAGTAATAATTGTTTCCAATTCACTGACTTATATTTGGCTAAAGCGAGAATTTAGCATTTTTATATTAAACTTTCGAGTGATTGACGATTTTAACGATCTTAATTTTTTATGTTGACCTTTAGGTTTGAATACCGATTTTTTTTGGTGAATAATTGCGTATCTTATTGGTCAAATTCATGTAATTTGGTAATGGTTAAATCCAAATTTAAAGAGAACGAAATTATTTCATTGTTTAACGGTCACATATATGATTTTACGTATTTTCATTTAGATTGAACAGTAGTATTTTGGGTAATTCTCATTTAATTAATTATCTTTTCTTGCAAAGGTTGTTAATTGAATTTGTAGTAGAATTTCTCTGGGTTTTTCCTAATAGTATTGTTGGTTATAGTAATTTTTTGCTTTTCAGGCTTATTTCATTAATCTTTCAGTTTATTTGTAACATCAAACTATAATTATTATCACTTACCGTGTCTCGTTTTATCAATGATGTACCGGCATTAATTTGCATATGAAAGAGGTTTAAGCACATGTGTGTAAATTTACCTGGTTTATTTTTCTTTATCGTTTACCTAAGTTCCTATCTCAAAGCGAGATAGTGATTATCTTATTTCTATCTTTAATTAATTGAGATGTAATTAACGTCAAATTATTGTTTATGTGCCAAGGGCCATATTTATAGATTAAGTAAAGAAATTACTTATCTGGGGTCATAAGACTCGTTTAAAGAGAGGTTGTACCTCGTTTTTCCTATTTTTTTTTTAATAAAAATCTAGTTATTTTCTATTTGAAGTTGCCGAGAGCCACTGTTTGGACAAGTTTCATAATTATCTTTTGAATTTCTAATTTCAATCATAATTTCCTTTGAATTTCATATCTCAAAGTGAAGAAAGGAAGTATCTTGAGTAACAGTAATTATTTATAGTGTTATTTAATCATAGTTATTTACAATTTTTGCTGAACTTTAAATTATAATTTAAGTTCTGATTATATCTACTGTAACCAGTAAATTTTCAAGTTTTCAACCTCCTATGTCAAACTGAGGTCCACAGGATACTTTTCTGTATTATTTTTTATTAGCAGTATACACTAGTCTAAGGCGTTTATTATTATTTTTTACATGTAAATACCGCTGGATGAAGGAAACCTCTATGCCAGACCTGTAGAGGGAGAACCATACGCTAAGAAAACCTTTTTGAAGTCCTAGATCACCTCAAGTTAGCTAAACTTGGGAATAGGCAGAAGAAGGTTTCTAGTAAAGGTCCCAATACGGTTGCATGGTTATAGGATAGTTGGACAAGATAGGCACGAATTGATAAAATCAAATAAATTGTAAAGACCAGTTAAATTTGTTAATCTTTAATAATAAAGTTAATTTCATTTTCATCATATAACAAGCTATTTATAAACCGTATTTCAAGTAATACTTGTAAATTGAATTTTCAGTAATCAATTGTAGTTGATTGCATTTGTAATCTAATTTTAATTATATTGATCTCAATTATATTGATAACTGCAGTGCACATGGTACCATAACTTGTAATTTAATCATATAGTTAATATATAATTGGTTTTTAAGTTGACTTCTTTGATTCACCGCGAGTGGCGCCTTTATAAGTTTAACCGACAGAGGAAGTAACTTAACTCAGACCCTCAAATAAACTAAAAAAATTAACTTTTGCTCCATCCTTACAAATTGGCGACTGAACTAGATATTCATTACAAAGTGGCACACTAATTAGTTACAAGACGCCTAAAGTTTTTTGGGACTCTGTAACTTTTACAGAAAATTTATAAGCAAATTTGCAATGGTGGCAAGACCGCTTCACGATATGACAAGAAAGAATCAAACATTTAAATGGGGAGCCAAACAGGAAGACGCAGTCAACATATTAAAACATAAATTAACAACAGCACCCCCTCGTTTATAATATTACACTTTCTGTACGCTACGCTTAAATGACCGTTATTTTCGATTTTATTTTGCAAGTGCTAAAATTGTATTGTGATTCCAGTGACTGATGAAAGTAAAATGACCATTGAAAACTCAAAACTCCTTCGCAAATTCTTTGCTGGAAGTGAGAATATCCTTTTTATTTTAAACAGAGGCCAACTTTGAAACAAGTGATTAAATACATTTTATTTTCACTGAAAGGAGCATCATCAGTCGCCTCGGCAGGAAACACTTTATTTGCACTCTGCTACCAAGTTATAATTAAAAAAGTTTTAGGAGAGTGACATTCTTCGTGGCCAAAGTTAGAACAAGAGAAAAAACTTTCGGGGAGATGAAATGTTAGTCTTTTGTCAGAAAATCGATTGAAAAATGTTTCGGGGAGCTTTTGTTGCAGACACAAGATCAATAATTTATTGGCTGATAGTCTGAATATTTTTATTTGTTTACTAAGAGTTGGCATTTTTATTTAAGTATTAATAATATTAATTAAACATTAAATTCAGTCATATTGTCTTGGTGTTCGCTAAGACTTTGATTATTTAAAATCTTAGAAAATAAAATCTAATAACCTTTATAATATAAATAGGTTAAAAAACGTAGTAACATTTTTCCCTAAAAAATATTATTTGTTCGCCAATTCATGTGCCTCGTACATTTGTTATGCAAATAATATTAACTTCATTTAAAATTTCCCCTAAGCCATGGTGACGCAATTCCAGGCATGTATTTTATAATTTACTTGTCAGTTCTAAATCTCATCTTCTTATGCCTTAGCATGTAACATGTGCGTCGAACAGGTTTTTGCGAGAAATAAATTACGCGAAATTATTTACGACATTTTTAGATGACAACTTTGGTATAGCTCCTGTTTTATAGAGAAGCTTAACCGCATCTGCGGAGAAAATTAATTTGAAATTTTTATTGACTGTCTTGTTATGTAGGTATAACATCAGATGGAAGATAGAAGAGCAGGTGCAAGAACATAATGACTAATAAAACATTTAAGTTACTAAAAGTGGGATAAGCTTGTCGTTATTTGACGAGTTCAAGAGAAAAATTTGTTAGGAGACAAGGAGAAATATAATTTGACGTTTTATTTCGTGCGACAACACGATTTGTTAATTACTTAACAAGCGGTCCATATGCCAGTTTGACTCAGCCGATTCAACAATAATTAAATGCGTGGGTCTTTGACTCGTCAGTTAGGTGAAGGCGCCACTAATTTTTTGACTAGAAATATATCAATCTTTTTGCACATTGAAATCAGTGCTGTAAAATTTGGAAATATACCTTACATAAGAATATCGTGAAATTTAGAAAGAAAAGGTATTAACGAAAGGCAGTTTTAACACTAGCTTACCATAATAAACATCAGGATTCCAATTAAACCATTTGTTCAAATCTTTAACGCTTTCATAAATTAATTGAGTTGAGTTTATGGTATCGCCCATAAACTAATGAGAAAATGTGTATATCGCCTAGATTATCAGACAAGTAAATCAAATTAAACTAAGTTTAAGTTTAAGCCTTACAAAACCATCTCTCTCATCTTTCACAGACGAACGTGGCATCACGGCGATTACAGCCAAGGAAAAAGCAGACATGCTCGCCAAAATGTTTTCATCGCACTCTACCTTAGATATCCCCCAAGGCAAGGCTCTCCCCTCTATATCGAACATTCGACAGAGTTTGGCATGACGCTCTCAAACTGCTCAACAAACTGCTGTTCTTCGGACTGCCAGACTCTCTCTGCAGCTGGCTTGCCAGCTTCCTTAAGAACCGATCCCTGCACGTTGCTGTTGATGGACACATCTCACACATTCACCATTAATGCGGGCGTGCCTCAAGGAGCAATACTTTCAACAACTCTGTTCTTACCTGCTGACCGAAACGAATAATCCTGCTTACAGTTTTGCAGATGACAGTACTCTTGTCTCCCAATTTAGATCAGAAAAACCTTTACCAGCTGCTGAGACTTATCACCGCAGACAGGAGCAGATTACAGCAATTAATCAAGACCTGGAGAGTGTCAAACTTGGGGCGACAGAAATTTGGTCCAGTTCAATACAGCAAAGACCCAAGCAGCCACGTTTACCAAGAGGGTCAATACGGTGGGCTCTGACATCCGACAGATCGACCGTTCCTTCATCCTCGTCAATCGGACTGATGGGTGTCTCGGTCAACAGTAATATGTCCTGGCATGACCACGTTGCTAACATCGCAAAATCAGGCTCCCAGAAGCTTGGTGCGCTACTTCACAACAAAAAACTGTATACACCGCAGCAGTTGCTCTCGCTCTACAACGCGCAAATAAAACCGTGCTTAGAATATTGCTAACACATCTGTGGTGCCGCACCATAGCACTAAAGCAGAAGAGAGCTGTGTGTCTTTTCGGCGACCCGGAGTTGACCCGGAATCTGGATAGTCTGGAACACCGCAGATATGTGGCCGAGATATCACTGTTTTACAGATACTTTCACGACAGATGTTTCCAGGATTTGGCCCGCCTCTCAGACAGTCACTACATACGGCAAGAGCGCACCAGTGCGTCCTATAACTGGAAACATCTAGAACATCGCTTTACAAGAACTCCTTTGTCTGGCGCACTGCATTACTGTGGAGCTCACTCCCAGGGCATCTGTTTCCCCCTAATTACAACCTATAACTATTCAAGAACCGTGTCAATCAACATCTTCGCACACACACCGCTCGTCGAGCGCCATAGGACCTCCCTTTAGTTTGTGTGCCACTACCATTAAAAAAATCTATGGCCTAGATCGTTAAGAGTGACTAATTCCTGTTTGGAAATAGCTTTAACTAAACTTTGAGTTCTTGAGATCCTGACCAATCGCAGTTAGTCATAAAGTTCGAAAAATAAGCAGTATCTACTAAACAAACTAATCTAAATTAATCCCTGGGCAGCGATAATATCATTATATCAATAAGTATTTAATATAGCTATATTAAATCAATGAATTAACCTATGAAGTAAATATCTGTAAATAGCCGGTAAATATCTACCAGTAAACGCGAAGTGAGCTCAGTTCGATAGTGGTGTTAGGGCGAAAAATTAAACTTGTACATTGCAGTTATGTGAAACAATTTACTGCCATGAGGCTTACAGCCAAATACAGTGAAAATAAATCGATTAATTACCATAACATAACTCGAGATAATATCAGATATGATAATGTATAAAATAAGTATCTCTAAAGAAAATATGATAAGAAACAGGAATAAATATGATACAAAATAATAGATAACCTAAACCATTATCGGTAAGCTCAATAACCAAAAGAGGTAAGTTCATTGATAAAAATGAGAAGTAATGGTAATAGGTACGATATAAGATAATAAACGACATACAGTCGTTTAACAGTAATTTCATTAATCAAAACGATAAATAACGGTAATAGGTATGACATAAGATAGCAAACGACCTACAGTCGTTTAACAGTAAGTTCATTAACCCTTAACCAGTAACGTGAAAATGTGGAACACAGTTGGTAACGGGCAGTCTGTGAGACTTTCACTTTTTGGCAGCAAGAAAAATGAAAACCCTTTTAGTTATGTTTAATTATATGTATACAGGACACTTAAGGACATACTTTTTTAAATATTTTTATATAAAATATCAGAACAGCTTAAAGAAAAAGACCATGAGATAGTAAATATTCAAACTAAACTAAAATATACAGACAGATTTTTGACAAGCCAAAGTAGCACAAAAATAATGTTAAAGATATGTGATTTTCTTCAATTTGCGATTAATGATGACTAAATTACGGCATATGCAAAAAACGGACGCGTTTTGACGGACCTGCCATGACTATCCGTAGAGATAAATTCTTACGTAAGCCGGAACGTGCCGTCTCACGGACTGCGATAGAATCACTATTATACCTACCTCAAACGTCGATTACCCCAATCTACCGCGAGTTTGGTGTTAAGTGGGGTACCAATAGAAGAAAGATTAGGTGAACTCATTGGCCTGGAAAGTTATCCCGTTTTCAGAAAACTTTACAAATTAAAATGATTGCAGTCTCACAGACGGCACGTTACCGGTCAAGGGTTAAACAAAAGTTGTTAGAAATGGGAATAGGTACGATATCAGAAAATAGACGACCTACAGTCGTTTACCCATAAATTCATTAAGCAAAACGATAAATAACGGCAATAGGTTCAATAAAATTAAATAAACAACCTACAGTCGTCTAACGATAAGTCCGGACATAATATTAAAAAGAGGGTAGAGCCTACTTGTGTCTTGCAGGCATGGAATCCACCGGCGTTTCCTGCGA